>VTPC01008511.1:0-70583 GCA_011009095.1 Ignelater luminosus
TTTAACTATGTAGTATGTGTAACCAACATAACCTATTTAGTATATTGGACAAATAGTAGGCTGGATGCCTTCAAAAATAGAAAAACGCAAATGGTTAGAAAATTTATGAAAACATTATGGGTAATGCATTTAAACTGTAACTGTAGCAGGTTAAGTACATAACAGAAAGAAGTTGCAAGCAAAATATCTTTACTCTGAATAAGATATAAAAGAAAACTGATATTACTCTTCTTTGCGACTAATAAATTTGGTAATATAATCTTTCTATTTCCTATTTTCAAATTGTAAGTATTCGGAAATAACTGAAAATCATCAGAACAAAAAACAAAAAATAACTTACATACACCACAGTTGTGCAAATTCAAGACTAAAAGCTTTTTGTCATGCAGTAAGACTATTCAGAATCTTTTCTTTACAGTCAAGGCTCTCTGATATGTCACTAAACTGTAGTTTTAGACACCACGCTGCTCAGTGCTTGACGTTCATTAATTCAGATAAAATTACCAAATTTGGACTTGAACCCAGCCCATTTCCGACTCTAGAGCTAGTGGCTGGCACTTAAACGTAAGGTGTGACTTTCTTTGTTAATTTTAGTGTAGAGTTTTAAAAATGCACTGTATAACAAGAAAGTTTGAAAAATTCATAAGTATTTCAAACTCTGAAACTCTCAGCGCCGTTACCTTCTCCAAGTAAACGTCCTCCAAAGCTTCTGTGTGGAAAACTGGGTTAATTATTATTATTATTACCTCTCTATAAAATAAGTTAATTTGGGTTACCGTGATGTTTATGTTTGTGCTTGATGGTGTTTAGTTAGTTACAGTTGTCTCCAACGCAAATCATTCTTCGCCAGAGCGTGGTTCATCTTCATAGTTTCAGTTGCTTCTATTCTAGTTTGCGTATTGGCTGTTTTTACCTTTGTCCTTCTTGTCTCCAAGCTCTTGAAAAAAACTTTAGAGAAGTGTAAAAAACAAAAAAAAAAAAAATTCTACTACCCTTTTTAACCCGCATAACGAAGAAGCTTATCTAACCTTCTTTTTCAACCACCTCAAGTGTAATATGTTCTGAGGTTTTTCAATAGGTTCAAACATTCAAGTTATCACCCTTATTTATTTGAAAGTGTGCCTTGAATCCGTAACTTCTCGTAGGAGCTGTACCTATTGCGGTGGGTTTACTATGTACTTATGTTTAGCCTGAAGTTGAAGAACTTTGGAAAAAAGCATTGTACAAGTGATTCTAAATCAGCTTGTCTTCCTTATCTATAATTATGGCATCCGGAAATCATTCAGCTACTATAGTAAACTAAATGTCTGCTTTGGCGCTGGCGTCCTTGAAGATATTTTTGGAAGATGTAGTGGTTTCTCTTAGATGATACCTTCCGAGCGGTTTTGCTTTCTTCTTTACTAGAGGTACAGGGTACTGTACTGCTCTTGGAGTCCATTATATTGGTACTAAGCTTGGTATTAGATAATAATAATCTGATAATCTCGGTAGATTTCTAATTACGCCAAAAACTCTTTCTCCTGCCGTAGTAGTCGTTTTTCTTGTAGCATGTAACATAATATTAAAGGATACTTGGTGCCTTAATATCGAAACTTCTTTATTTAGTCACGCATTTGAGGATTTGAAGTTTTGTTGAGGTTGTCTTTCTATTTCGTGTAAGATGACACTATTTAATTTGTAAACTTGAAAAAGAGTAACTGTATATTCTACACATTTGTCATTATCAAATGTGTCAGAGACTTAACTAAATCAATACTTATTGTTGGGTGACTGGGAGAAATCCTATTTACCTGTTTTAGTTTTGGTTCAATTTTGCTCAAAATGTGCTTGCCAAAGAATCCTTTCTTTTATAACCCTTACAGTAATTTCTTCTTACAGATAATCAAGTAATAAGTGCCGACTAAAACTCAGAAGCCATCATTTCTGAAGATCTGGTTTAGAACGTTTTAAAGTATTGTAGAAAGTAGTTGGTATAAATTGTTACAAACAACAATGCGAAAAAAGTTTTTTGGAAATTTTTTCTTCAATCATAATTGCGTAAACTTTAAACTTGTTTAGGAAGAAACCTATTTATTAATGAAGAACTTTTATTGCTGCAAGAAAAACATTTGTGGCTAAGAAACCGTTACCCCAAAATCCAATCGAGAATTAAATTTAAGACAATTTGATGGAAACGGGACATCCTATCTCCATAATAGAAACATAACCTTACAAATTATGAAAACCTATTGGTCGACTCTGGGGATCCATTATATTGTCTAAGTTAAATATTTTCTCTTAAGGGATGAAGGAATAAATTATCTGTAGTTGTTACTGCGGTCAACAACAACTGGAAGTGCAGCTTACCAGAAAGTTATTACTGTTTGGTCAATGTTTGGTCCTAAAAGGTGAATCTTTATGGCATTATCATTGATTTTTCTTTTAAACAAAGTAAATTGTTAAAAGAGGTTTCTAATTAAATAAAAATAATTTAATATCAAAGAATTAATAGTAAGGAATAGATAAAGCCACTTTCACGTACAAATTAAATTAAGGAAGTCGAAAGGCAGTACTATTTTACCCATCTTGTACCAACTACCACTATTAGAATATGTAACAGCTTGTATTCGTGAATATTAGAACACAACGCTCCGCATTAATTTAAGTATTAATTGAGGAATGATTACTACGTTTACAATTAGGACCCTTCAGTTTATTTTAGTACTAGGATTTGTAAAAACGGTTTTTTTTATTAGCCATCAAACAAATGTTTAATGATGGTAACAAAGAAGCATTAGTCCGTAAGATGCAACAGATTGTTCATCCCACTTTATCTCTAGAGCACAACGGATAAGACTCAAAAAGAATAACAAAATCCTACAAAATAAAGACACGAGAAGAATCAGAACGAATTTAGAATGCCGTGATTGTTTTGTTTTATTTTACTGCCAAGGGACGAAACTGTGGCACACGGAACTTAATTTAATCTGGGATCGTGTGTGATTTTTTTCTTCAGCTGGGCGTGCGGAAGACTCTCCGAGCACAGGAGGACGAGATAAGAAAACAAAACAAACCAATAAAATAAGTTGTTTGGAAACGAGTGAACGTATTGGTGTTTGAAAAACAAGCATTTTATCAGATTAAGAAAAGAACAAATCGCCACCTTTTACTTAAGATCGTCATATAAGGTTTGGTACAAACCGCCGCGTAAATTCGCGGTCAACTGTAAAAATTCCATTTCCGAATTAAATTATTGAGACGTTTATTGAATTTAAACCGTTTGCTTATTGTTTCAATAATCTTTCTCTGCTAATACTATTTTTAAAGCTTAATACAGTTAGCATTTATGATTCTTAGGAAACAGTGAATGAAAATTAAAAACGTTATTGAAGAAACTTTATTTTAATAAATTGAGAATTTTATGTTAACAAGATACCTACATAGAAATGAAAATCCTCAATTCTTAGATGATTACAATGTATTAGATATTACACAGCAAGATAACTACTATGTAATGGAAATAATAATTGACAATTGCAGGCTGCTCAACAACCCTTGAAAAGGAAACCTTTAGTAGAGCAGTTTCATTGTGCAACCATGTATGTCTCTAATAACAGTGTGTTATCACGTCAAAATGACGCCAGCTAAACAACGCTCAAGGGTTGGGTTGGATAGTGTTCAAACGCCCACCTTATGAACTACCATAAAGCTTCTCACTTTATAAACATATAGCAACCTTTGTCATAGAATACGAGAGAGAACAAGCATTGCAGTAGACGACAATATTATTCTAACGATTTATCAGCGCTGATACTGGGAGATGATTCGTGCACAGCTTTTTGTTCCTAACATAGTATCTGACATGAATCAACATAAAAGAGTTTTTTAAAAAGTCTTTGTGAATGTATAATCAAATTAGGGAACGCGGCATTTTCATTGCGACAATGAATCCGCCACAAGGATTGTTAAATAACAGCGCACTGTCCCTACAAAGCAAAATGAAACTTGAGCATTTTATAAAAAAGGAAAGACCACAAAAAGCGTTTTTATTTTTTATTTTAATTAATATATCAAAATATTAATATTGTTTCTGAGGAATTTTTATTACTTAGTATTTTATTGCATATTTACGTATATTTAAATTTCTAAAATGTTTCATTTTTTGAAAATGTTTGTTTATTTGCGCAAGAAATGTTCAGACTAAATACATAAATAGAAATGAATACCAGATAAAGTTTTTGTTAGCCAAGATGTTTTGCAAAACTATACTGCCATGTTAACGAAAAATATCTTATTTGAGTAATAACCAAAAATTTTACAATGATATTATAACTTCTTGAATACCATTTTCATTGCGATATGCTTTTGAAATAAAATTTCTGAAGTCAATTTGATACTTGCTTAGCTAGGGACCTTTGAGGTCTATATATTTAATTTATATAGTTGAAGATGTAGACTAATGTTCATTTTTAGTACTTTCACATCTTTCACCTGACTTTTAAAATAATTAAAATCGCAACGTTTCCCACCGTCATCATATAAACTCCTTGATTATCCCACTTGACGGTTAAAACTGTCGACTGGCATAAATGGATGTTCTGGTTTGAAATAATAAATTTCTATTGTATTTGCCGTAATTTCTGGCTCGGTTCTTTGGTTCTCTTGACATGACCCTTCTATTTTATGCACATCATGTTAAAACCTGATACTCTCTAATATTCACGAATGTCTTTCTCTCCATGGTAGTTTATAATATCGTATTCTTTATTAAGCTGTGCCCCTTTTCCCGATTCATATTTTTAAAGCTTTGTTTTTTACATGTTATTGCAATTAAACATACTAGAGGCAAAACTTGGCGGTAAAACTTAATTCGTTTAGCTTTCTTGTTCGTTTTTTGGAACTTCGTGATTCATAGTTTTTTCTTACCACGCAATTTTACGAGTTTTTTTTATTTAAACTTTCCTCATTGCTCGGAACGTTTCCTCTAACTTCGTTAAACACTCCTTGAGCTTTTTCTCATTCTCCTCATCGAGCGGTTCTCCACGATTTTGATACTTTCTCCAACTCCGTCAGACATAGCTACAGTTTCATCTTCATTTTCGAAAATCTCCTCATTAACCAGTACTCCACAATCTTCGACATTTTCGCGAATTCCGTCAAACATTTTCACAAATTTCTTTATTGTTTTCCAAAGCTTTCTCTTGCTTTGAATCATCTTCCACGACTTCTAAATTTTGAACCAGAATTGTAGTTGTAAATTAATAAAAATCATGGTATTCTTTGGTTTAAAATTCAGAAAAGAATGAACAAGACAGCTAGAAGGCTTTAGAAACAAATCAGTGTTCTTGCAGTTTTTGCTGAAGAAGTTCTCAAAAATCACTATCCATTTTGCTCAAATTTTTAACCATTTTTGAGATATTTAGCAAAACATTTATGAAGAACCATAGGCAAACTCATTTGTCATAGTTTCTTTCGACAGTACAAAGAATATGTCCGGCTGGTCATAAAAAGTACATAAAAACAACGCTCATCTGTCATAGTTTTTTTGCCATAAGTAACCACAAATCTATACTCCATAGTTTAAAACAGTATTTAAATGACAACAAATTTGTTTGAATGTACCCAGATTTGTTTGAATTCAATCTTATTGCATCGCTTTGAAACAAAACTGCCTCAAATGCCGAATAAAACAGGCAGGTGTATTTCACATCAAGCGTTTCAGATTCACACACTTCTACAACTTGAGGTATTTGTTTATTAGAAGTATTATTTTATTTTATTTTATTTTTAAAATGTATTTATTTATTGTTTTAGTTGATTTATTAATAATTTATTAGTAATTAACAGTGTATTAATGTAAAATAACAGAATACAGGTAGTCTTAGAAAACCATAGACATAGAGCTACCACAGATTCCTGAGATCAAAATAAGACGATTTAACCCAAGTTACCTACATCCTAGAGTTTTACTGATTATGGGATAGCAAGAATTACAAAACTTTTTTATTACTGAAATTATCAATATGTTTGGGCAAAAAACGTTACTCGTGCATTCCCCGTAGAATGCGTCATTTTCCAGTAAAATTGGAGTCTTTAAAATCACTAGAATCCAAACGGCCTATAGTTGGGTTTCAAAACAGGTACATGATGCATTTATTCACATCGCATTTTTTGACGGATATTAAGCCTACTATATCGGATAGCGATTTTATCTTCAGTGCACCGTTTCTTAGATACAGGATGTGAAAGTTTAATTAGAAACAAGGAATTTTAAATTAGGAAAAAAGTTACCCAACGTTAGCTTAATATCTGCCACAAAATGCATCCTGTTTTTGTGATTTTGAAAGAATTGTATTAAAGCGTTTTCTTTAACATAACAGTTTAGGTGTAGTGAAGGAAGTGAAAAACAATACCAGAAAGTAAAAGTTAAAATTCTTAATCAGGATCAATTTTTCGATGACTACACGTCTGAAGCATAACAAGGTGTTGGTAGATTCTTCAAACCAGGAAGTCCTAACACTGTCCTTCTTTCGTTCACAACTGTCTCTTCCCGTAGTGTACAGGAAGTTCCGGTTACACAACCCAAATTTAATTTTTTACAACAAAGATTACGTTTAATAAAGTTAAACTAGAAGATCTACCCTTCTTAATAGTAAATAACTAGGCTGTACCTATCATTCTTCCCAAATGTTTAACAAATTAATATTAATAAAATTAATAAAAAGTAAATTATATAAATGTTGATAATTAAATAATTGTCATTCGTAGCGTAACTGATTGGATGAGTTTTGGAGTTTCTTTTTTCATATTAATCTATGAAACACGTACACTGTACCAAAAAAGTTATGATGTACTGTAATGATATCCTAAATATCTTTAAGAAATACGAGGCTGGATTGAAAAGTTTTTGGAATCACCCATAGATGGCGGCCGTAATTCAATTTATTTTGCATCATCAAGTAGGCTGGTATTTCAGTTGCTCACAGAAAAAACTCAAATTGATCGGACATTTAGTTCACTTTTGATAACCGTTGATGCACTTATAGTTCCTAATTTTTCAATTATGGAGATAAATAAAATTAAAGCTGTCATTAAATTGTTTTATTTGGAGGGCAAAACAGCTACAGAAGTTGAATCCAGATTGGATTCTACTCTTGGAGACTCTTCACCACAATCTATGAATCTCGTTTAGGGCGTCCAAAATTGCGACTACTCCAGGAATCATTGACAGAATTCATGATATGGTGTTAGACAACCGTCGAATAAATGTTCGTGAAATAATTGAGGCTGTGGACATCTCGTATTAACGGGTTGTCAATATATTGCAAGAGTTGGAATTAAAACAACTTTTAGCAAGATGGGTGCCGCATCTGCTCACTCCATAACAAAAACGCATTCGTACTGGAAATTCAGCTGAACGTCTGCAGTTGTTTAGAAAAAGAAAACAGCTGATTTCATTAGAAGATATCTGACTATGGACGAAATTTGTATTCACCATTATATCTCAGAAACCAAACAACAGTCAAAGAGTGATTGACCAGTTGGTTGGTTCACCCAATTTGGCTCCGTCGGATTTTCATCTGTTCCCCAAACTGAAAAAATTTGTATCTGGAAAGAAATTCAGATCCAATGAAGTAGTCATCGACGAGTGATTATGTAGCAAAATAAAATATATCGGATGTTGAATTTCATTTTTTTTCACTTTCATTCCGGAAACGTTTCAATCCAGCTTCATACATTGTTCAACGTCTTAGGATAAATCATGAAAGTTAAGAAACCTTTAAATGAAGTATGTTATGAAAATGACTTCATAGCGTTATATATCTCCAATGCATGAAACTTAAGTTTTTAACTGCAAGAGATAACGCATTGTTTAAGGTGTTAACAGTTTTCTCTCTACCTAATAATGTAATTATATTACTCTGTACTAATAATGCATTAAAAATATTATCTTAACATACCATTTGTGTTTTGTTATTTCTTAATAACAAGATGCATTCATGTACTTCTGTTTTGTAATTAAGTAGAGTTACTTCTTTTCCAGATAAGGAAGAAACTATGACTTTTTTATCAATATCAAATAAAAAACATCTTGTATTTAAATTTAGTAAAAATCTAAATGTTAAGGTGTTCTGTATTCTATGTGGTAAAGAAATCATAACAATGCACGGAAGAAAATGAATTAATAATGACAAGCGATTAAATAGCTCATCTGTTCTGAAATAGTTCTTTTTTGATTTGTAAGCATAACGACAAAAAGAATTTTAGTTTAAAGTACCATCCTGAAAGCAGCTGTGTTTTCTCATGTTAATTGTATAGTTTATTTGCTGGTATTCATTCTACTTACAGACAGAATCTTGCATCTTATTCATGCAAATACATTTAATTGGCACCATCAGTTAGAAGGAATTTAATTCATGTATAGTGTAGTGGTAACTAATTAGCGTTCAGGTACTACCGTTATCGTTATGAATCGGTAAGGTATTCTTAGAAGAGCAAACATAATATGTTACTATTTCAATTTTAATTATTCCGTATAAACTTTGTTTTAGCTTTTAATAATGGTTTTTATTAGCAGAAGATATCCTGATATGTTCTCTGGGGTATATAGTCTGATGGATTCTTAGAAATTAGTGTTATTATAGTAATTTCCCGTAGCGTAGGTATGTCCTTTAATAGCTTTTTCGAGGTTATGTAAAAGCTTTATAGCTAGCATTACAACTAAAAGGTTTTATAATAAGTTTTATTAAAAGGTTGTACGATATCTCTGCAGAACTTTATAAAACTTAAATTGATATTTGAGTATCAATTCTTTTCTTTTGTGACTTACATTGAACAATTTTTGATCACTATTTTTGTGAGAAAATTGTAATAAAATTATCATACAACTATTACTTTATACCTATCTAAAAATTTCACATTATGTTGAAAAACTAATTTAAGTTGTCAAAACAACTCGTAACCATGAAAAGCTAATTATAACGAGTTACTGTGATGTACTTTCCCCGAGAGATTCCTGCTCATCACAGTGCCTGCAAAGGTTTATGTACCTACGACTAACATATGCGTTAAGCTATTTCAGCGGTTGTTTAATTTTTGTTTAGTAAATATTAAATTCTCTTCTATTTTTTCTATTTTGCCAATTAAAAATTAAATCCCTTACATGTTTTAATTTAATAGAAAGCTCAAAAGAACTTTTTTAATTAGTCTACAAACCTTATTTATACATGTAAAAGTGTGGTTATTTTGTTAATGGATTATACATAAGTTATAACTTATAATCAAGTAACTTAATAGGGTCTGCATAGCAGCAAGGGTTCATTAAAAACTGCATAAAAGTTTATTTTAATGTTATCATAAACAACTTTTTAGTTCTACATATTCTCATACAGAATTCAGTCACTGTAATTCTCTTAAATAAATGGATATAGAGATAGAGTCGATTATTCCTAATATTGTAACAATAATGAAGGAAAGAAAAGGAAAAGAAAATACAAAAAAAGAAGTTGTATACAGTAATGGAACAATCCTTACAAAATCCCAGCATTAGGTAAATGTTTAACCTTAAGACTTAGATGTATATAGGTTATCTGAACATTCCAAATCGCTTAATCTTAATAGCAAACCGGATCAAGTGAATATGTAAAATGCTGTCAGGATTTAAATTTAAATCATTTTAAATTAGGTCATCTAGTTTGAAAGGAAATAATTTAATCATTTCCACTCTGAATTTTGAAAGGAGATAATTTTATCGCTTTCATTCTGACATTCAAGGATAGAACTCAACACTTTAAACTCAATAAAAGTAAATTGTGTTTGTCAATTATTGTTATTATTAAATAAAATAATTAATCTTATAATAAATAAGAAAGTTTTAATTGTTTCGAACTTTAAAGTAGAAGAAAAAAACTGTAGGTACATTCTCACATAATTCATCTTAATGATCGTAAAATGGTACATTTAAAAGAACCATTTTAGAAGATTCCAAAAATTTAATAATTAAAGACATAAAGCAAACAAAGTAACAGTTATAAATTAAAATAATACCAACAATAATTTAGCATTTTAATCTCGGGAAAACCTTACCGTGTTTCAGATATGAACTCCTATTAAACTCTAAATTTAAATCTCCATAATTAGTCATGTTTAAAAGGAAGTTTTGAGTTTAAAACAAAAAAAGTATTCTAAGAATTTAATGGCCCGCAAGTTTTAATTTCCATTGGAAAATTTACACCCGTTACAATTACTACTTAAAATAGCTGCAATAACCTCCCTTTATTGCAGCTCTTTAGTGTATTTAAGCACCCACACCCGTGCAAGTAATGCGACGCGGTTACCAACCGTCGCTATGGATACAAGGGGGATGGCCGACTTGATCCTGAAAACACCTGATGCCTTCTGTTTATCTACACACGCACTTTGCATTGATTTTGTCCTTTATAAATACTCGTACTTAGCTGGAATTACAATTTCGACTCAAATGGAATTAGTAGCTGTTAATCGTGTGCATTAAATTTATGTGATGCAGTAGCAACGGTTTAACTTCTATTTCTTTTAACTAATTTAGAACAGTTAAAAAATAAATGCCTCTTTTTTAAAAAGTCTGTAAAATGATAAACTTAATATTTACTCGCTGGCGATTCCCACTAGCTCAATTGGCGCGGCGCCGGAGAAGTTGATTTAATGAATATAGAGATTACTTATTTTTGTTGAGCGAGAAGGAGAAAAAAGTAAGCGAACCTATCACGCATCCTCCATGCTGAAAGCACCAAATTACCGCTTACTAGCGATAATACTCACACTTTTCTTCGTTAAAAGTTCACTATATACAAGAGGCTTAGATTCATGAAAGTTCCATTCGAAATCAACTCAATAAGCTGCGCTAGTAATCTTGTCTGAATTAAAGCAAAGAGAAGTACAAAAAATGTTACGATATTAACTCTCCTTACTTTTACTTCAGTTTAAAAATGCTAGAAAAGTTTTGATCCTATAAGCTAAGTCAAAATCTCTACGAAGCGAAATTACTAAAAGATTAGTTCTTTTTAGTTCTAATTTTTAAAAGGAGAGCTAATTCACATCAAAAGTTTTAGTTCATTTAAGATCAATTTAAATTTTCAGCGTATAATTTAAAGAACGCTGTTAACATCTTAACGTTCATATTTTAAGCAACTGGATTCGTATTCGTATAATCTCATTTTGCCCGTCTCAACGAACTGCAGATACATAATTTGCATTATTTAAAGTACCGAGATATACTTAAGATAAAAGACAATTACCTTAATGGAAAACAGGTACAATGCCGTTATTTATCTGTACCACTAAACAACTGGTTCTGAAATTGGAATCTAAGCCTTTTGGTATATAATATAATAGTTTACAATTATAGCTTCGATGGTTAATTATAACTCCAAAGAAGAATGGAAAAGAACAATTTTGAAAAATATTGTGATGATATTAAAAATGTAGTGATACTTGAAAATGATAAAAAAAAGAGAGTATAAAAAAATTTTGTATTTTGTTTTGATAAATGTAATGACAGTAAAATATAAATAAATTAATATTGTCAAGAAAATAGCGTTTTAATAAAAAAATTAAGAACCACACGAAGAAAAATAAGGACCCTGGGAAAAAGAGCTCTCCATATCATAACATAAAAAATTGGCGTCCCAACGTGGTAGGGCAAGTTAAATAAAAGACATAATTATCATTTTGTTAGTTGTCTGTTGGTAGTGGAAAGATGTCAGAGCGAGGTAAATCGGTAGATAGTAAAGGGTTTTCCAATAAGAGGTGTTATTTTGATATTCAAAGAAAAGTGCCATTTTTTAATATAAATGATCGGATGTTTATTTCATTATAAAGAGGAAGGTATGCCGTTAATAGTGGAAAATAACATCAGGCAAATGACCACCACGACCACGCTTACAGGACAATATCCTTTTCATGAAATTTTCCATAACCAAATCGCAAAGTGGCTGCCCTATGTCCTCGATAGCCTCACGAATTCCATCTTTGAGGTCTTGAATTGACGCTGGGCTGTTGGCGTAGACCTTCTCTTTCACGTGGCCCCAAAGAAAGAAGTCGCAAGGTGTTAAATCACAAGATCTCGGTGGCCAATTGTGATCACCTCTTCGAGAGATAACACGGTCCGGAAACTTTTTCCGTAAAAGATCAATGGTTTCGTTGCTTGTGTGGCACGTAGCGCCGTCTTGTTGAAAGTAAACGTTGTCCAGATCAATACCATCCAATTCCGGCCATAAAAAATCGTTAATCATCTCTCGATAGCGCAATCCAGTCACCGTAACTGTTGCTCCAGCCTCATTTTCGAAAAAGTAAGGCCCAATGACTCCGCCAGACCATAAACCGCACCAAACAGTTACACGTTGAGGATAGAGAGACTTTTCAACAATAACTCTTGGATTTTCTGAGCCCCAGATCCGACAATTTTGCTTGTTGACGAAGCCACCGAGGTGGAAATGGGCCTCATCACTCAAGATGATTTTTCGATGGAATTCTGGATCATTTTCATGCATTTCAACGACCCAATCAGCAAAGACACGACGTTGTTGATGATCGGCCGGCTTGAGTTCTTGTGTTAACTGGACTTTATAAGCCTTAAGACCCAAATCTTTATGCAAAATACGGTGTAATGACGTTTGTGGAATGGCTAATTCCAAAGAACGACGAGGAATGGACAAACCTGGGTTTTCTTTAACACTTTCGGCTACAACAGCAATATTCTCGGCTGTTCTTGAGCGACGTGCACGGGTTTTATTCTTCACATCACTAACTTGTCCCAAGAGCTCGAATTTTTTTCACCAATTTCTGTATTGCGGTCCGACAAGGTGCTTCACGGTAACCCAAAAATGTTCGAGTTTTACGAACCGTCTCTGCCAAATTTTCACCATTTTTATAGTGAATTTTAATAATTTCAATGTGTTGTTGAAGCGTGTATCGTTCCATATTTATTAATGGCGTAGTTTCTACTTGTCAAATGTCAAAAAATGATAGCTTCAAAAGTGACATCTACCGAAATAGCGGGCTATTCAAAAGCACACCTCTTATTGGAAAACCCTTTAGAAAAAGGGACAAAAGAGAGGAAGAAAATATTGAAATTGAGCAGATGGAAGAAGAAAGTACAAGTATGGAGGAGACCATGGGAGATGTTGAAAAGGGAGATAAAGAGCAAAAAGAAATAAGACAACAACAACTAGATTTACTTAAAATATTAATAGAAATGAAACAAGACCAAGATAAAAGATTTGAAGACCAAACTAAAAGATTTGAAGACCAAACTAAAAGAATAGAAGACCAAACTAAAAGATTAGAAGAGATTAAACAAGATAATACTAAAAGATTTGAAGAAATCAATCATAATCAGGAGAAAAGATTTGAAGAAATTAAAAGAAAATTTGAAGATCATGAGAATAGATGGGATAATATTGTTAAAAACATGAGGGGTGAAATACAAGAAGAGGTGAATAATAAGATAGATGAATGTCAGAATGAAATGCGTAGGAAAATAGAAAGACACCAAGAAGAAATTATCAACATGTTACAAATAAGGGATGCAGATATAAATGAGAAAATTAAGGAGCAAGAAAAAGCACAAGAAAACTACCAGCAGAATGTGAAAATAGAATTAGAAAAAATAAACAAAAATGTTGAAGAGAAATCAACAGCAGGTAATCATGGACCAAGTCATTATTGTATATTAGATAGCGGGATTCAAAATATGGCAAAATTCTCAGTAAACCACAAACAAATAAATTCAAAAGAAAGAATTAACAATTTACCAATAAGAAAGGCAAATCTTAAAAATCAGATAAAGAATAATTACAAAAAAGAAAAAAATTATCAAAATAACAATAATAATAAAGAAAAATTGAAATGTACTATTAATTGGCAGAATAAACTAAGAAGAGCAAGAAAAGCGGAAAGAAGAAACAAAATGAAGATGACAATGGAAAATAAAAGGTTAGAGGGGATCAAAGTCAAAAGAAAATCTAAAAATAAGACTAGAAAGAAAAATAAGGAATCGAGGTATAAAATATTTAAGACAGATAGTAAATCCAAAATAAGGATTGAAAAATATAAAATGATAATGAAAGAACATTTAAAGAATTTACTATCAGGAGTCAGAGAGGAACAAAGAAATTACAAATACAGAAAAAGAAAGAAAATCAAAGAACTAGAATAAATGCTACAAGAGAATGTTAAAGTAAAAATTACAAGCCAATGTTGACAAAAATAACCAAAGAAGAATAGGGAACATTGCATATTAGGTTTGACAAGAAGGTATGAATGATGCTTGAATGAATGTGTTAAAGATAATCATAACGAGTTAAATAATTGTTAATGAAGTATTATTAAAATGATGATAATTATGAAGATTTGAATATGAAGTTAGTAGAATAATAATGATAATAATAATAAATAATTAATGCTATGATTGATAATATTAAAAGAAAAGGTCAAAATATAATCGTTAATATAAATAAGTAAAGATGATATTGAAGTAGATAAATGAGGCAGGGAGTTAAGTTATATGAAGAAAACGTTACTACTAGAGAAAATAATTTTTGCAATTTCTTAAGAAGTTGTAGAAAATGATTTGTATGAATGCAGCATGAATGAAAGCTAGTTGGAAAATAGAGGAAAATAAGGGAGAAATAGGAAGGAAATGTGAAATAAAATGAAAATATCGAATATTGAGTTAAAAAAAAAACAAAAAAAAATCCTGTATAAAATGTTAATAATGCTAACTAAACTTATAAAATTTTAAATTGTTATTCTGTTGAAATAATGTAATGTCAAAGTAACAATTAACAAATGTCAAAAATGACAATTAACTAATGTAAAAAAAAATAAATGACAGTTGCCTAATGTCAAAATGACGTTCGACAAATGTCAAAGTGCAAGACCGTCAATTCAAATAATTAAGGTTAGAATAAAAACATAAAATAAAACACCATTAAAAAAAATGATTAGGTATATCATGAAACAAAACAATATCTATTATATTACATAAGGCAAATAAAAGAAACAAAGATCAAATTGTAATGGAATTCACAATTGAGTATATTTTAGTTAATATTAATCAAAATTTAAGCTATAGTATAAAACGCTTAAAATTTATATTAATATGGAGGGGAAATGTGATGATATTAAAAATGTAGTGATGTTTGAAAATGATAAAAAAAAGAGAATATAAAAAAAATTTTGTTTTTTGTTTTGATAAATGTAATGACAGTAAAATATAAATAAATTAATATTGTCAAGAAAATAGCGTTTTAATAAAAAAATTAAGAACCAAACGAAAAAAAATAAGGACCCTGAGAAAAAGGGCTCTCCATAGCATAACAATATGTACAGTAATTTAGTTTTCTGTTTCAATTTTAATTTAAAAACCGCTGGAAGAGAAAACAGTCTTCTTATAAATATCTTATTTTTACAAATTTTCGACCTCGGATAGGATTCGAGCCTGCAACTGCAACCTTGGTTAACTAGATCAACGCTCTAACCCTTACTGATTGACCTACCAGAGTGCCAGGGGGGTGTTGCATAAAACTTGACATAGCAACAATTGTCAGGATTGTCACGACAATTGTGACAATTCTCAAAAAATTAGTTGCATAAACCTGACAACGACAATTGACAGGGACAGGAGTTGTCACCTTGACCGCGACAGTAAATTGTCACAAATATTTTTGTTGTGGTTGCATAAAACTTCTTCTTGACAATTAATTGTAAAATTGTCAAGGACAATTTGACCCAGAAATAACCATATGTCACAAATTACAAATCGTTTTTTGAGCGATTTCTGCAGCGTTTTTGGGTACTTTTCAAGGTATTTTGAACAATTAAGTGTTATACTTCACGATTTGTAATATTGATTAACTTTAATTTATAAAAATGTAAAAAATTTCAGGAAAATGAATCTTTCCGACTCTTTAAGTGAAAGTGAGGATGAGGGAGGAAGAAGGCCTCGAAATTTCAAGCCGCGCGTAAATTTTGCGCAAATTACAGACCCCCAATAATGCTTGGGAAAATTTCGGATGCGTGCAGAAGCAGTAGAATATGTATTGCAAGTTATCGGAGGGGATCTTCAGCATAACACAGAAAGAAATAGGGCACTTACGCCACAGCAGCAATTGTTGATGGCTTTACATTGGTTGGGGAACGGGGCATAGTATCACGGCGTCGCAGATATGCATGGATTACACAAATCCACCGTGCAAAGATGCGTCCAAAACGTCTGTCAGAAAATTGTTACCACGCTCTTTCCGGAGGAAATCCGCTGGCCAACCGGTGAAGCACTTGCCTCTCTTTCTCAGCAATTTATGGCTGTTGCTGGATTTCCACGAGTCGCTGGATGCATTGACGGCTAACTAATTTTGATTGACAGCCCTAAACTAAACGAGAAAGCTTATGTGGACAGGAACGAGGACCACAGCATAAATGTTATAGCGGTTTGTGTTTTATGTTACCGCTCGCTGGTCGGGGTCCACTCATGACTCTCGAGTTATGAAGAGGTCATCTCTTTTCACACAGTGGGGACAGTGGCTACCCCCTTTTAAGTTGGCTGATGACCCCAGTGGTACAAGGGGAGCAAATGCAGTTGGGTCGCAAAGGTATCTCCGAAGGCATAAGTCTACACGGCGACTAATCGAGTGCTCATTCAGCCAAGTGAAGTCAAAATTCCCGTGCCTTAACTATTTTTGACTGAAACCGGAGGTGGCGTCAAAGATAATTTTGGCGTGTTTTACTTTGCATAACCTACAGAAGAGATTAGGATCAGAAGAATGGGAGTTAGATGCCGATAATGGTATTACTAATACGATTTTATGTATTTTTACAAAATGACAGCAAAGATATAAATTTTTCAGACGAGAATGATGGAGAAGAAAATGATGATGTGCCCCTCGGAACCGTACAAGGAAAAAATGTCCACTTATCGTTAGTGAGAATGTTTGCTGCAGAATAAAGTTAATTTCTCAATAGTATGCATTTGTATATTTTGCAATTTTGTCTCTTTTTATTAGCGAAATAAATAAAATCAAGTACAGATCTGTGTTAATTTTAAAATTCGAACATTTTATAACATTACAACATTCTAACAATAAGAATATTCAACAAAACGAAAATTCACTTTAAATATTATAATTTTTTGCTAAAAATTCTTTGATCAATTGTGATGGGGGGAGGCTCAATCGATTTTCAAGTTCTATTATTTCCAAATGACGTTTGTCGTTCTCCAAAGTGAGTGCTGTCGATTGTTCTTTTAATTTCTGTATTTTAAGTTGCTGCTCCTCATTGTTGGTCTCTCGGAGTCTAAATTTCTTTACCCCTTTGCTTCTCACAGTCCGAGTAAGTTTAGAGTTTGACACTGACGATATAGATTCTTCTTCCCCCCGGACATCATCTATAGGTTTGTTGAATACCACTGGAAGAACTACCTCGGAGGAATTTGATCCTGAAGATTCGGGGATGGGAAGACCATCACGCACTGGGGAGTCTTTTCCAATTATATCGTAGACAATAGTGTTGTGAGTATCGTCTCCACTGCCTCTTCCGATTTTCTTTCGGTTATCTCTCTTGGCCTGTAAATTTAAATGTGACCAGTGCCATAAATGTCATCAATTATTTTTATTAATAGAATATCTTTCATAAAACATACCAAAGCCCTCTTCCGCCAGTTTTGCCAAGTAGTGTCACGAAGATCTGTCCATGATTTGGCTCCTCCGATAACCCCAAGAGACTTAGCTTCGTCAGTTATCTCCTCCCACTTCTTGTCTTTGTCTTCTTTTGTTAACTTTTTGGAAAACTTGCCGAACAACATTTCTTTGTTCTCTCTAATTCGTGTTCATAATGTAATTTTAGCAGATTCTATTTTCGCAAATTGAAATTAAAATTCAACAGAAAAATAAGTTATTTAATGACTTTAAAGGCTAATTGTTGCAAGAGAAAAGGGATTTTTGAATTGAGATTCATTGACTTGTTGCCACTGGAGGTGATAGGCACCTGTCAAGATTTGACAATTTCAATGGCCTGTCAAAAAATTGCCAAAATTTTTATGCAACACAATTTACAGGTGGCTGTCACTGTCGCTCTGTAATTGTCGCTTGGTAATTGGCAGTGTTTATATTTTGCTTGAAGCTTCAAGTGGATTCGTTACATAAAAATTATACCAGAATACTCATATACTGTAAAATCGTCTATAGTTAATTTAATTTTTATATCAGAAAGTCAGTTTTACATATTGGCTCTTAAAGCATTTTCGGACACATGTTTATTTGAAGTTTTTTGATTAAAAACGCAACTTCAATTGTTTTTACATTTAAAATATGTGATGTCATCCAAGATTATCTAAAGGTGGAAAGGGATCAATAAAATAATCGTAAATATTGTAGAAAAAATCATAGACATAAGTAAAAGCACGGATCAGTTTTTTTTTGCAAGATTAATGTTATCCGTAATGTAATGAAGTTATCCTTGTTGAATCAAACAGCGTAGGAGCAGCGAAAACCTTGTACGATGGGGGGCGAGTCGAAAGGTCAAATGGACGGAGTCAATCTTGCAAATATGATATATAAATGAAATGTGATATTTCTGGTATACAACCCCTGTTTTTTCTGCAATGGTGTTAATGTGGTAACCGTTAGTTGGTTGTTTATACAAGAACGCATTAAGGTGACTGTTGATTAAGTTAAATGTACTGTGAATTCTTGGAGCAATCCAAATTCTAGTTTAAAAGTCTAGTTTATTGGCAGTAATGCTCTAGAACGGTTTCTGTCATTGATTTAGCTGCTGCCCACCCACGGTGGAGAAGGAAATGAGCTCCTGAAGTTGTGTGTAAAATCAAAAGCAAATATGAAACGAATTTTATTTATCAAGTTAATTAATAAATGTAGTCCAAACATTAATCATCCAAACTAAAATTCAATATTATTAGCAATTCTAAACAATATTATTCTACCATCCATACAACGATAACTGACAACAATGTAAAGATTTACATATTGATATTGTTGGTTGAAATTTACATCTGCAATCAGGTTTTAAGCTAGCAAAATAGCTAGCCGAACTAGATTCCAGGGATTTTCAATATTTGATTGTTAGTTAATACAGAGTGTTGCAAATATACGTTCAAATATTTAAACATTTGTACAGAATAACAAATTAAAATTAATAGTACTAATACCAAAACTAAACAAATTTACATTAATTATTTACTGTCGGAATTACACACCAGTCTGCAGCTAATTTGTATCTAGTCGTTACATACAAAATAATAATGTGTCAAATCTGTTTTATACTTATTTAATGACATAGCCAAATCTAGTTCTGTAATATTTATTAGTCCATTTATTAATGGCAACATGATAATTAATAGAGAAATCACATAGTTGCATGAAAATCAAATATAATATTCGTGAATTGCCCTCTGTGTATGTTGTATCTATCTGTCTATTCGGAAACTCGGACGCGTAACCATGGTGATGCGTAAATATGGACTAACGGTCTCGGCAAAAAAATGCCATTCTCATGCGCTAGAAAAAAACACTGACTTCCCGCACTTAATACAAAAATAACTATTAGTTATTTAGTTATTTTTGTTGTTTTCTACTTTATTTCTGTGCCTATACTTCTTAATGTGAATGTATGAAATTGAATTTTATAATGTCGATAAATTAGCGTCTATTGTAGTTTTATTTATTTTTATTAACCCTTTCGCCCTACTGAGACAAATATGTATGACGATTTACTTAAAATGCTCTATTGGGACTTATCTGATACAAATTAACATCCACACAAAAATTATCAGTAGATTATGAACATGTTGCCTATTTTACGCAGAAAACTAGAAAAACTCAGTAAATAATGATTTATCATAACCTCCAAAGGTTACCACGTTACACGTGTTGCCTGCTGCTGTATATTATTCAAGAAACCCATTTTATTGGTAAACATTGTTGCAGAATTATTCAAGAGAAGATCATCTCTTACCATACTTATCAATTACTGCATCATTATTATGATATAACTATGGTTTTTAGGCGTAAGTTACATGGGCTATTGGCATACTGTGTTGCGATACTTTGTCGCGACATTTCGAAGCAGTCAGTGTCCTAGTAGTGTTGTAGGGTAGAATTTAATTTCTATTTTCCAGATGAAAAGAATTCTTACCTAACAAGAACTTAAAGAATTTAGAATTTTGAACCATATATTGAGGAAAAAATGATAACAGCAGCAGCAGATTCAAATGATTCCAACTGAAGTCAAATTTATTACAATGAAATTCTTGATTATATCAAGAAGAATCAAGAAGAAAGAAGACTCAAGCTGTTTTTGATTGGGATATTTTGCCAGAAAACGAACAAGCCGAAGGAAATTTGGACTATACCAGATCCAATTTCGTATAATGTAGTTTCTAATTCGTTTATGCCTATATTCAGCATCCATTATGTAGCCAGAACATTTAACATTCTTTCGGACATAAATAGGGGATTAACTAATTTCTGGATTTTTTTCCTGGAAGCCTTTTCATGTTTATTGCGCAGTACATTAACGAACTTATAGCTATACTTGGACAAGAAAAAAAAAGAAATACGAAAAAACTAAAATGTACAAAATAATTAAAATTCTAGGCATGAAATGGAACCGATAAAGTATACCTTTATCAAAGCAAGATAAGTCGGTCATTTCTGGGTCCTCTTCAGTCAGTGATGACAAAATTGAAAGGGTAATCTGCTGTTAATACCTGTATGGAGAGGCATACAAATCTGGAAACGTTGGAATTCCGAAAACACATACATCTACGTATGAATGTGATATTGGCAGGGAAGATGGTATTGGTGATGGCAGAAGAGAGAGTGATTAAAAGATTGATATTAACTATTAAAAATCTAGAGTTTGATAGATTTTTCAGGTCCTGATCAAAATGGTGCCTGGTGCATGCCATGGAATTTATATGCTAAAGCTCAAAAATACGTGCACATGTGCCCCCAAATGAAAAATGGGTGTTTTCTTATTTCTATGCAATCTTACGGGTACTATTTCCGTTTAATGGAAAAACACAAAAAGATGTGGATGTAACAACATCGACATGAGTAACTGCCACTCTATTATGGAAGATTTTATTTAAAAAACTTTGAAAAATGGTTCTAAAAAATAATCTTCATATCTAGACCTAATAATAATTTAGAACTATAATAAGTATTACGTAAGTTAATAGTTCTAACAAAGTTTCTTGTTCCGTTAGTGGAGTCTATGGTTGCTTTAGAAGAAACTAAATCATCTATAAAAAAACAAGTACTGGAACAGGCGGTCCCATACTAAAACGGGTAAAAATCATGGGAAAGGTTGGAGAATGTCTTCCTATGGAAAGTTCTACTCGACATCGTTGACGAAAATGCACATGAAACGATATTCGACATGTAATTTTGCATTATATGAGACGTGCTTTTTTTGACAATTCAAACACTGCGTCTATCACTATTAAGTACAACGTTATTATTCCTTGATTTTATTTTAAATTTGGTAGTAAATTCTAAAGTATAGTTAACATGAAATGAAGTTACTGGAATTTTAAACTATTGAATGTCTTAGTAATTTAGTTTAGAGTTTAGTTTAGCCTAAAAATACGTTGCAGCATGTGAACTTCGACAAGAAATTACGTGACTGTTTTGTCAACTTGTGGTAGTTGTACAGTTGACTTACACCTTACAAACATTTAATTAAGTAGCCTGTTCTAATCAAACCTTCTTTTCTTATTCAGCTAACTAGTCTAATTGATATTAAACTGGTAATATACTAAAAAGCAAGAAAATAGTCTTTCTATACAACCTCTTTCAATGTTTTTATTAACATTCAGCCCTTGTACCAAAATATTAAAATTGAATTTTAAAAGATAAATACGCCATCGCCTATGACAAAGCGAAAATATCAATTTGGAAATTCATTTCAAGTGCATAACACTCAAGCTAACAGCACTGCTTTAAATTTAATATTGTTAAAAAATTCTTTCTCCTTTGTGCTGCTATACTTCAAATATTCTAAATGTAATAACACTTTAATACAATCATTACAAGTAATAAAATTTTCTCAACAAAGGATTTAGTAAACTTCTTGAGATCGTAAAGAAATCACATTAAATTTTATTTTTAACATTTTCTCTTTGTAAGAGTAAAATACTGTAAAATGTTCGATTCTGTTAACCCATTAGAGTAACTTTATGTAAAAATTGAAAAAGAACTAAAATTCAAATGGTAAGTACTTGAGCGGTTTTCCTTTATCTAAAAGACCCATTTATAAATATGAATGGCTGTAGTCTGAAATTGACTTTCGCATTTTTCAGCTGCCAATTTTCTAGTAATTTCTCCATTATTTTTGTTTGAACCATAAAGTGCATAGCTTGAGTGCACCTAGAAATTGGTTGAGGGTAATATAGTATGACTGAATTTCTTATTCGATTTTAAAATATTATTGTATGCACTTACATGCAGGCTCGGAAAGTAAAAATTGTAAACCAGAAA
This sequence comes from Ignelater luminosus, assembly GCA_011009095.1. Lineage (NCBI taxonomy): Eukaryota > Metazoa > Arthropoda > Insecta > Coleoptera > Elateridae > Ignelater > Ignelater luminosus. The sequence goes on from VTPC01008511.1 coordinate 22,515, forward strand.
CACAGTAAGACATAAACCACAAAGCTGTTATAAAATTATCTTTGAATTCCATTTAAAATGTAAAAATCAAATTTGCTTCTATCCATCTTGATTTTATGGTCCTTTAGTAATTGCAGAAAGTGCATTTACTAATTATTGTAATGACTAATATTAAGTAAGTTGAAGAAAGCAATTTTCATAATATAACATTTCTCTATAATAAAAGGAGAGACCTCGGTAACCTGCAGGAAATATTTAGATTTATATTTTTTCTTTTACTACTCTTTACTCTAATTTCCATTAAATCTTAAGATTTCAGTTCAAGAAATGGAAGTTGTGCATGATGGAAATAATGTTATCACGAATTTATATCATGCCTCAGTAAATTAATATAATAAGGAAGGAGGTTGTTTGATACGCTAGTAACGAAGTCAAATTCTTTCTTATTAAGTGTAGCATAATATAAGCAGAATACCAAATTTAACTTTAACGGCACTAATTAAGTATTAGGCTTGTTGCTGACCTTTATCGATGTTTCTCCGAGACATGGAAATTAAAAGTTTATAACTTCCAATTTTTAATAAAAACTGTAACAAATTCAATGTTCTCAACTTGTATTTCAAGTTTTTTAAGTCTGTGAAGCGTATCTGTCGGAAACAACGTTCAATATTTAGATGAAGTGTTTTTTGTGTTTGTTACTGTTACTAATATAAGTGTGATACTTTAACATACTTTCCTCTCCTATATATGTAGAATGGGATTAAGTAATGACAATTATGGTTGCTATAGTAAACTCATCCAAAAGCAAAAGCCTTCGTTAATTTGACCGAAACAGACGCACTTTAGATTTGCTTGGACAAAAGTGATAATCTGAAGTCAACCGTTGTTTTAAAAGCCAAAGTGTGCCAGATGCAGCAATTTATCGAATTCAAAAAAAAATGGAAAATAAGTCTTCCAATTAAAGAGCTCCCAAAATGGGTCACAAGAAGTGCTAAATACAAGATTAATGCAACTTAAAGAAAGTTGGCTAGTAAATATGGGGTGCATTCCTAATGGTTTAAAGGAACACAACCTACAACGTTTGAAGATATAAAAGACAACAAAACAGCTTGAAAAGATTTCCAAAATGTGCAACTACAATATTTAGAAAACAAACTGATACTGAAACTTATGTGGACGACAAAGGAAGGAAGTCCGTCAAATGTACCAAAAGCGCATTCAGTTACGTATTTCTGCCCAATACTGTGCAGATTAATGTGCAGAAATGGATGGAGTTAATCAATTCATTGCTAAAAATCAGAATACAAAGACAATTGAAAATGCATGTTGTCCAGGACAAAGAAAGTTGGAAGAAAGCTATAGAAAAATGAAAATAAAAGACTTATTTTAATATTATAAATGTTGTCATAACTGTTAATTGTTAAAATCTTTCTATTATTAAAAATTCTGTAACTCTTGTTAAAATCATTAATTTTATGTTTGAATGGGTACCATCGCATTCAACAGGTAATCAGCAGTCGTACCTTAAGTCTCTAACCAAACTAAGCAAGTGAGTGAGGAAGAAAAAAACCGAGTTGTAGAAGAACAATGCAGAAATTCTCTATTCCGTTTACAGTGCTCCTTCAGCAAAGCAGTTTCTGGCCGATAAGGAGACTAATGCTAGACCTCTAACTTTACTTGAGTAATTTAACTTCATGCAAATTTTACCTGTTTTGTAAAATAAAATCCGCATTCAAAGGAACTAGACATTTTGAAACTGTGGACGAGGTGAAGGGAAAATGGCGGTGTCGCTGAAGGGATTGAAACATGAAGACGCGCAATTCTATTTCCAACAATGGGAACTTCGTATGCAACGGTGTATAAAAATGACCACACCATGGATATCGAAGCAAACGATAAACATTAGCTTCACTTTTGACTTGCTCATTGTTGTCTTCTCTATTTTCTCTTTGTTTCAGAACCGTACTAGAAAATCTACGTCTGTTTCTCAGAAAGTCAGGTTTTGTTGTAGGTTGTTTCCTGAAATCAGCGCGGATGGGTTTCCTGAGGTTTTTACCCCTTACTCTTTATCAATGTGCTCCATATTTCATTATTTTTAGTAAAGTTTTTTTCAGTTGTTGCCGTGATGACCGATCCGGTTCTCGTCCTTCAAAAAATTGTTTCTGTCATTCAAGCACCTGCGCACATGATACTCACCTCCTGCAACAGTTTCAAACACTCACGGCGATTTCTTTAATTTCATAAGAAATTTGAGATTAATCCGCTGTTTGGTTTTAACATAAGCCATCATCTCGATAATACGATTGTGCAACTGTCCCTTTAGTCGCTACTTACAAACTGACTACGAGCGGTAACGAAATTTGGTTTGTTTTTTCTGCTTCTTGAAGCTTTAAGGCTACGGACTGCAGAACACCCAATCTCGTTATTTAATAGCCAACCTCGTATGTTCTTCAGAGAAGTAAGTTATTTTCACAATGTTATGTTAATGTATGCAATTTCGCCCTATATAAACTGGCCGGAAGTTTCACTGAATCAATTCAAATCAGAACTCACTTCAGCTATGAAGATTGTTGAACTGAGTAAGTGAGTAGTATCAATATCGTGGATGTAATCGAGACGGAGAGTTGTAGCGCTAATGACACCTGTTACCAATACACTCTTCATAGTGTACAAGAGCGGTTCAGTAAGTACCCGTGTTTGACGACAGAAGGCGTTCCTGAGGGAAGTTAGTATCATCATCGTGTGCTGCCATCTATCAAACGACGGTATAATAAATTGCAGACTGATTGATAGGTTAGTTTGGATTTGACAGCCATTTGAGTAAGACGTGTTTCGTGATTTTAGCTAAAATGGAAAAAGAGCAGTATCGTTCGGTAATTCGCTTTCTGTTTTTGGATGGGAAAAAATGCGAGGAGATAAAAGCAAAGTTGGATGCTGTTTATGGGGACACTTCGCCATCTATGACCATAGTTAGATATTGGTTCAACGAATGTAAACGTAGGCGAACATCCGTTTTTGATGAGGAGCGACCAGGACGCCCGGCAGACGTGGTTACCGAGGAAATCATTCAAAAAGTCCACGACATGATTCTCGTTGATCGACGAACGAAAATGCGTGAAGTAGCAGAGGCCGTAGGTGTGTCGACCGGAACGGCAATTAATATTTTACATGATAAGTTGGCGATGTAAAAATTGTCGGTGCAATGGGTGCCGCGATTGCTAACGGTTGACAACAAACGGATGCGGCTGTTAACTTCGAAGCAGTGTTTGGAGCAATTTAAACGAAATCCGAAGGAGTTTTTGCGTCGAGTTGTCACCGTTGATGAAACCTGGATTCATCATTACACACCAGAAACTAAGCAACAATCAAAACAATGGATTTCTCCCGGTGAATCTGCTCCAAAGAAGGCGAAAATGGTTCCATCGGCCGGAAAGGTCATGGCGACGATTTTGTGGGATGCGAACGGCGTCATCCTCAAGGATTTTTTAGAAAGAGGAAGAACGATCACTGGACAATACTACAGTGAGTTATTAGACAGCTTCGACAAAAAATTGAAGAAGATACGGCCGCATTTGGCGAAAAAGAAGGTGCTGTTTCACCACAATAACGCACCAGCACATTCATCCGGAGTTGTCGCCGCCAAACTGCATGAATTGCGTTATGAATTGCTGCCGCACCCCCCGTATTCACCCGATCTGGCTCCCTGCGAGTTTTTCTTGTTTCCTAACATGAAGAAATGGCTCGCGGGAAAAAAATTTAGCTCGAACAAGGAAGTCATCGCCGAGATAGAGGCGTATTTTGGAGAGTTCGACAAATCCTATTTTTTGGAGTTAAAAAAATGGCAGGAACGTTGGGAGAAGTGTATATTTCTAAAAGGAGACTAAGTTAAAAAATAAAAAAAAAATTTTTGAAAAAAATTGTGTCTTCATTTCTAACACGGGTACTTATTGAACCGCCCTCGTAAGTGTATAATAATCTAAACCATCTGACGCAGTTAATGTTTTATTCCCCTTCCATGTCGTAGGCCTTAAGTACCGCTTTATCACCCTTAATAACAATTGCATTTCAAGAATTTGCGGAATAAAATTCATTAAATACAATTACTGACAATTTACAAATTGTTCACACAGTTATTATTTATAACTAAATAAAATTTAAAAAGAACTGAGCAGAATTTTAATAAATGCTTCTTCCTTTTGGAGGTTTCACTAGCGACTGTTTTCTCTACGCTATTAACATCTTCAAGGTGTCACTTATCAACTGAATATTCTCTTTTTATTTACTCAGCCAAATCCACTTCTTATTAATATAACAGAACAATCGGTACGTAATTACAATACTGTCTTTGAATTAATGGTTGTAGCTTTCTTTTTATTATGTAGAATCTTGATAGAACATAAAGATTGTAACTGCGATTTCAAAAGCAATGTAGTCTAGATTAAATAATAAATAAATAATAAACACTAGCAATTATTTATTACACCATCAAAGGACCTGTTAAATCTATAACATTAGACAAACTGGCAACAGAATATAAGATTAGGCTTGTGAGTAGGCCTTTTCACTGGAAGCATTTGTACCTCATGACATTTTATTTTGTGGTGTTTTAGGTATATCGAAAACCACCATTTCCAAAATTTAACGATTTTGCTGCTTACATTACGTTAAATTATTAGATATTGCTAAGCGCATACTGTTCCAAAGCTTAAAATATAAACATAATTTAAATTTATTAAAATGACAAATAGTTAACCTACAGTATAAACGGAATGAATGAGATCAAGACTTCAGAACATCTGTATACTTAATTTATTTTTTTGCATTTTAAATTGGTTCATATAACTTGATTTTTGCATCTTCTGTGAGATTTCGTGTAAAATATTCGCATGTACATTGTATGTAAAACAACAATCAACAACACTAAAACTAATATGTAGCAGTCACAATAATACCTATTTTGGTATACCAACAATAATTAGTTGTAATGCAAACACCGCAAGAGTAAACAGTACTTATCCATTTAGAACCGCAATTACAGTTACTTCTCCTTAACGTGTTCAGACAGTTGAAGTTTGTTAATTGTTCCCATCTTACTCATTTTGTTTTACTTGATGTGTTTTGTCCTGATGACTGACGACTCCGTCTCTCCTTAAACTACGCCCTTAACTTTGTTAATTATGGTGGTTCACGTGTAACACAATTTCAAATTCCATTTTGTGTTATGACAACATATTAACATGTTGAGCTCCTAAATTTATATTACCTGCAAATGAAACATGTCAAGAAAGGCAGCTTTGTTACTACGTTGTGTAACAAACATACGTCTAAAAAGAAAAATAGCTAAACTATCTTATTATATTTTAGTACTGTGCTTCGTTGGAAACTGTATAATTCCATAGTTCTTTCTAAAGAAAATTGGAAAACTAAAATTGTATTTTCATAGCCAACATTTTACGTATCGAGGATTCTAGCACTTACAAACTTAACTGTATTAGTTTAAGATGCACAATACGAAGTTGATTAATCTTGAGCTTATTCTATCTGTAATTCAACCAGTCTTAATGTCACTTGAGAAATTAACGAGCATTGGTATAGTTTTCGTGGTATTTATAATTTCATAGAAACCAATAATTTAGAATTCAAGAATGACGCGGATTGCGCGAAATGCACTTACACGGCAAGGTAGAAATGTTCTTAATGAATGTTCAGTGATAAATTACAGGTAGCTACTTGATAACCCCCTTGAACTGCCTCTAGTAATGGTACTACCGGAACTGAGATTATCCTCTCAACGGAGAGCTGGGCTTTATTTATTCACAAGTTCCGCTATTGTCGCTACTGGAGTTGATGAATAGTTAGGGTCGTATTCACTTCAGAAACTGTATAATATTGCCTTTTTTACAACTAGTTACTGATAAAGGCTAATATCGGTGGCACTTTTGAATTTTAATCGTTCACAATTTCAAATAATATACCTATATGCAACATAAAGCCAATTATAGCACTTACAGCAACCTCAGTTTATAGCTTAATTAATTCGCGTTAACGCACTTTCTAAGTTATTATCAAGAGAGATTTAGGTCTCTAGGTAGAATAATAGAACCCTAGGTGTTATCCTGAAATTATAATGTTATGTGCTGCTAAGTCTGAAGAGTAAAAATTAATCGGCTTATTGTTTATTTATACGAGTAGTTGCACTACGGTATAAATAATACATAAAATCAACTACAAGGAATTTTGTTCTTAATGTTTCAAGTTTTCCCTTTTTCTGCTAGTTAGTCAATTTTTTTATGGCGGAACGTTTTCCTCATGCTCCCTTTTTACACTTTTTGCGAGTATTCCCAAATAGCATAATAAACTGTATTAGGATGCGGACTATTGAAGGGCCGCATATCCGGCTTGATGAAGTCCGGAAAAAGTTTCCTCTAGTAGGCGATTTTCTTGTATAAAGTAAATGGGGCATATTTCTTTCTACCGGAGTCAGCTTAACTGTGTCGAGCGGTTTAGAATCTGCAATGTTTTTGTATGACTTCATTCTTTTTTTTTCAAAGTGTGAGTTTATCTTTATTGGATAATTCGTTAAATTTCAGGTGTAAGAACTGCAATAAAACAACAAAGCACAAAACTTATTAGTATACCGTTTTTCTGTTTACTTCCAATAACGAATATTTTCAGAATTTAACGTTATAGATACACAAATGAAACAAAGATGGCACTCATTACTTTAACGTAAATGTACAGAGGTTGTATCTTTTCAAGTTGCAGTATGATAGCTAAATAAATCAAAAAGAAATGAGCACCTACGTAGTACACAAATATAGTACGATGTTTCACTGTGACCACCGTCTCAATATTTATTTAAAATTTTTTTTGTATTTTAAGAATCAATCTCAAGTCTAGTAGATTTTTTTTCTTTCAATTTCTGAAAAAGTTATATAGAGTTGCAGTGTAGTTCAGTTTTGGTTGTTTAAGACTGCTGAAGTACGTAACTTTTTTGGGCTTGTGCTTTAATCTTATGTGACCGTCATTCATCTCTTCAGTATCTAGAATGTAGTCCTCGGATAACTTATCGGTTGTGCTATAAATCTCGATAGTAGGAAACACAAAGGTGAGCCAAACCCAGATTTTAGAACACTTACATAGACAAACCTGCACCCATATTCACTTTTTCTACTTTGATTGTCAGCATCACCAACATTTGCATCTTACAGAGAGGAACAAGAATGGGCAAACGCGTTTGCATATTTTACACATCAAAAGGCAAAAATAAATTGTTTGTTCAATTTCTGGTCGAAATTTAGTTTTAGCAAAAAATCTGCTTTTAAATTAACCAATTCGGCTCGGGAGACCAAGTTTGTCCACCTTGGCACTAGAATATCTGTTCATAAACTTTCTAATAAGAAATCATTATTATCATTTACTGTTTAATCACTGGAGGTCACTTCAATATGACCAAAATATCAGACTTCACTCATTACCTCAAATGAAAAATAAGAGTTAGTAAACCAAGTGGTAGTTCCTTATTGTAAAATCCTTAGTCTCAGAAGTAAATCAAATTTGTTAAGATCTTGACTCTGTTCCTCAATATTCTATTTCTATTTCCCCAATTCTATAAGTAAAATTATAATGGTTTCTCAAACAAGGATATATGTTTTTAATTTACGTAACTGTTATAGGTTTTTGCTTTTGCTTAAAGTGCTAAATTGATAGGTACTTAGTCAGGTATCATTTAATAACTTTACTGAGCTGTTTTTATATTTTTGGCTTTATTGCACTTTAGCTAATCATTTGCTTCAAATTGCAATTCTCGCAACAATTTCAATTTAACAATTCTGGCCTTTTCTAAATTTGCCATTAGTCGGGTGGCGTGTACCATATAATCTGATCAATGATTTTTGTTTATAGACTCGAGCTTGTTGACATACAGATATAAGCACTATTTTAGCTGATGAAGGTTATGATTACTGTAAAACTACATGTAACACCTTATGACGTTTGGGTTTGGGTTGTAATAGGTCTTTTTTACGTGAAGTATTTTTTTACTGATTACATAAAATAAATTCCAATTATCGAAATATCTTTCTTTGGAATGTCCAAATCATTTGTATTTTTTTCCCATCTTGCCCCCTTGCACACGTGCTACACCTACGATAACTCTTGGTATAGCTCTCACCATAAGTATAAAATATAGCGAGAGGTGTCTTTTCTAGCCACGACCAGACCGCATGCCTATGGGCACCAACTCTCCAGCGTTATACCATCAAATCCGATTTTCAGGTACAAAAAGTGTTTTTTCGAAGAAAAGGCGCATTAAATGTTTTACGTATTGGCACGAATGACGAAAAGCCAAGAATAACGAGTTCACAAAAGACCTCAAAATTTCCTATCTCCAAAGTTCTCAGGCCATTTTAACATGCATACAGGTTTGGGATAGCTACATATCGAATCTCACCATTAATTATCCAAAAATAACTGCGCTAAAAGGGATGAAAGGGGAAGATCACCTCGCTAGGTTTCGAGGGTCGTTTTGAAAAGATTCGGGATTTGCTTATAGAATCACATATAAGCCACTAAAATAAATTTATAGCAGAAGATTTGTCTTTTTAGCCAGGGCCGTATTTGTGCAGTTTTCAGCTTTTTGCGTTTTCGACCTGGAAGATAACCTCGTAGGAAAAAATAATATATAGCCTTTTTTGTTTTCCAATCCAAGATACATACAATGCCATCAACTACACTTTCCTAGCATGTTAGAGAACTGCTCTAGAAAGGTCCAAAAGAAGACTAATTGCATTTCTTTCCATCTTAACTCAAAGACAGGCACACGTCAGTGCTGTCTATCTAAACTGTTTATCCTGATGAGACCTTCTAGTATAAAGAAAAGACCAGCTCGATCGAATCATACTTAACCGAGTTAATAATTTCTAGGTGGGCATCGCGGAAGACAATGAAAAAAATGAAAAGTTAACCGAATAAAATCAAGTTTCTTCCAGTAGGTAGAGATATACTCCCAGAATACAAATTTCAAAAACCATGTCAATGGAACCATTCCGACGATTTTGGTGGGGAATGCAAGATTCGCAAAATGCCAGAACGGTTTTGGAACGAAATTTAGGGTTTTTTGGTTTGCTACGAGCAATTCGTCTTCACTGGTCGATAACACTCTCAAATTTACGTTACATAGCGAAAACCAGACCCCCGTACCACTTATAGGTTTTGAGTTACGAGCTCTCCTAGGTCTGACTTATCGCGCTCGCTAGCGACCGAACTGTAGGAATTGAAAAATCGGTTTTACTGACATTGGACGCAAGTGAAGACATGCAATTGGAGCATCAAACCCCACCCCTATCCCCCTGACGAACGCCTATGGACCTCGCATAAGGTCTCGGTCGTTATTGTCTGATTCCGTCGCTAGATGTCACCGTGTTCCATATTTATGGTGACTAACAAGAGATTCTTGTATATTCTGATTCTGGTTTTGATCACATTCCCATAGGTTAATTACTCATACATGCATTTAAGGCAATTTGATTTTTCTGTTTGTGAAATTTCTGTTTCTTTACTAATTATACTGTAAAACCACAAATTAAAACAAAATCGTTTTATCAATATTTGTAGAGCAACAAATTTGCTTTGTTTGAATCTAATGAGCAAGTTTATCAGCAATGCTGAAGAGCCGTAATAAGTTAATTTGCGCAGAGATAGTTTGTCTGTTTTTGAATTTAATCTCTTGGGTAATACGCCAGTTACAAGGTCAATAAATTTTTTATGCCCATAGGTTTGAACTTTCTTATTATTTTGTCGTTTGCATTAATTTCAAATGTGCTCATTGACCTTCTTCAGATGGATTATCGTTGTTCACTACCTAGATTCATTTTTAAACAGTGATATTGTGTTTCACCTCTAATTGCAAAATAGTTTTAAAGTAGGCAGGCTGTAAATTACTATTAGCATGCAGCCACTGAAAGCATTCTTTAGCTACTCAGAATTCTCTTTTCAAACGGCTGACGCTTTCCACGAGAACAATTCTTTTTGTTAAATAAACCGCAAATCGTAAAAACAATAAAATCACTCAGCTTGACTTTTCCAAAAAGGCATATTCACCGCGGAAACTTAATAACATAAAAGTAGCAACACATTTAAAAATTATAAGCACATTATACTGCGTTGGTTAATGTACAGCAATAATTTATCATAAACAAAACCGCAAACTGAAATGTCAGATTCTTCTTCACGACCAAATTGTTAAATTCGTTTAGTTATATAACGAGTGATCAAAAATATAACTTTGTTGAACTTAGAAGACTGGAAACTATCTGCTTGCTCAGTGTCTCCTTTGTTTAATCAGATGTATTTAACGATAACCAAACTACGCACAAGTTTGTGTGCTTGTAAGGACAATCTACAAACGTTGGAATAACAAAGACAGAAAGAGTCGAAATACTTTTAAAAACTTTTATTAATTTTTCTCATAAAATTAAATGAAGTGAATAAAGTAACAAAACTAGATAAAGTTAGAGGTAACTATATCGAACAAAATTCTTTTAATAAGGTCAGATCAAATCAATTAAGATTAGATGGGCTCGTATAGGTTAGGCCAGGATAAGTAAGGTTGTATTAGCAAATTTAATCTGCCCTTGATTATCGTGGAAACTTGCCTTTCTCATTTAATTCTAAAATGATGCAAGTGCTAGTGGTGCATAACTCTGTAAATTCCTATAAATTGATATAAAGGCATAATTGATTTTTTAAAATTACCTGTTTATTAATATTGAAGATTAATATTAAACCCAAATTTAATTAACATAACCCTACAAAATGACAAACTGTATAGAGCAACAACGATAGAGTAGGGAAGTTATATCGTGAAAGTTTAATCACTGAAAACTATAACTGTCATTGCTATATACTGAAACACCAAATCGAATTACTAGGATGCGTGCCTTTGTCTCTCGTGCCTAATCAAATTTGATAGGCGTATCATATAAGATATAAGTTTCTTGATAGTTGTTACCATGTACAGGACGCAAAGTTCGATAACATGTCAAAAGGCGAATATGCAATTAACCGCCGAATGAACGTTCCCGTTTTAAATCGAATCTGTCCATAAATACATTATTAAATTTGATAAATGTCACCAGTAAATAACAAATGTTGTCAAGTAAAGTTAATGTTGAAACGATTGCAATTAAATTGTAATTGCATTAGCTTTTGGATTTATTGCAGTGTTGCCAAGATAATAACATGTATGAATTTCAAATTATGTTAATACATCATTCTGAATCCCTAAACCCTCTATTTCTAATCCATCACTCTGTAATTTGCAGCTTACATATGATATATGGAACGAATCAGAATGAAGTTCGTTTTGATGTATTTGTTTTTATTTACAGCTCTGCCTTAATAAAAATGAAATGTTTTGTTTTTGAACAAAATAGTAATTTAATAACAAAGTAAATACAAATAGCACTTTCTATTTTATTACTACATCATTTTTACTATTTTTGTATTACTTTTTATGTCTTCGTGTGACACGTTTATAAACTGAAGAAGTTCATAAATAAGTAAATCAAAAGGTTTCTTCTATTATTTTAGTTGTAACGAGTAAATAATAGAAACAGCAAAGAAGATCAAATAGAAGTCTTACTCGTGATTGAGATTTAAAGAGAATATTTCCATTAAAACCAACTAAACTGTAAACAGACGTCTTATTTCAATTAACAGTGAGGCTAGTCAAAGTTAGCGGCCTTGGTTTACAGTATCAGACAAATACAGTAGAAAACCCACTGCATAGTTCAGCAAACTGTATGTAAGGGTGATTTTTGTTTGTTTAACTTCTCTTCTGCATGTATTTAGCTTCTTTTGGAGAAACTGTTGCAGTCTGTCTGGGACTCTTCCTCATTTCCGTATCGTTTTTTGACAGAATTTGTATAAAATTATTAACGAGAGGTTTTACTAATTAATCTGGCGTTGAGTCATGGAAAACCGGTACATTAATCTTTAGAGGTTTATGAGCGATCGCTATATCTCAATGAAACAAAGATTCTACGGTCTATGTTTGGTTTTTACTTTCATATAATGTTTAGCAAGTCGACTCCTACCATATTTAGGTTGCAGTTTTCCATAGCGGCAGGTTCTAGAAGAATTTTGAACTAATTGTGCATTGGCCTCTCTACAAAGTGTTTAACTATTTCTTATCCTTAAAACTTGCTTTCTTTGAGATTCGAGAATTCATAACTAGTACAGTTGCACAAAGAATCTTCTTAACAAATATTCTAGAAAACGTTGCGTTTGTTTACCTGTTGGGTATAGCAGAAATTTTTAAAAAAGCATACGCTTGACATCTGTGATAGTCGTTAACCTTTCAAAATAAGAACTGAAGAGCTATCGAGGCAGTTTCGAGAGGTTAATTGTCGACATGGAACAAGCTAATCTTTGGCTATCACACTAATGTCTGTAGTTAACTTCTCGACAACGTGTCAAGATGTACGAAGGTGGTTTCTTGTGTAACTGTCAAGGTGTTCAAGATTGTATCAAGGTCAAGACGGACCAAGATGATTTCATGTAAACTTGTCAATGTGATTAAGGTTATCGGTGCGTAGGGCAGAAAGTAGTATATACAAAATAGATTAGTACAAGTTTCTAAAACCAGCTAAATAAGGCTTTTCAAACTTCTTTTGAAAATAGTGCCAGTATCCTGTGCACGTCTATATCGTTTGAGTAAAAGTCGTGTGCAAACAGATTGTTGCTTTTCATGTCATTTGATTTGACCAAACAATACTACAAGTGGTATTTGGTATTAGGCATCACTATCGAATTCAAAGTTTATATCATTTTGCCTTGTCTTGAAAACCGGGATCCTTGCATTTCTGAAAATTCTATTCGAGAAAGATGTGGATCACGACCAAAAATACAGAACGTGTCTGCAAATCCCTAGAGTAGGTTTTCTGTCAATACGAGTAAGGAAAACAACGAAATGATTTAAAAGGATATATATAGCACGACCGCTTAATCTTTGATCACGTAGTTAATATGTCAGCACTCAATAAAATAGCTCAGGAGTCAAAACACTACTCTACTAGCAAGTTGCTGCTAAAAAAGTGAACCTTAAGTACTGATGCTTATTATAGTGATAATTACCTGCTTGCTCTGCTTCTAAGTATTTTAATTGCTAAAAGTTTTCTCAATATCTAAGTTTTCATCTCAATGTAGTCGAGCTGTAATAACGATCTTTTAGAACCTTTAAATTTTCTGTTTCCAATTTGTGCGATATAGAATAGATGTCAGTGAAGCGCGCAGTGCTTTTAAGACCGCAATGAATATAAAGTTCAAAGCTATATACTTCTCAGTATTAACGCAAATCGCACCAGATTCAAAGAAACGTAACAAATGATATACTTCCTAACTTCTGTTATATTGTTTGTTTATTTCTCAAATACTAAATGCAATTTTATAGGCCAGTTTTGTGAAATCTTACTAAACTTGTTTTATAGATTTTAATGTGATTTAAACATGAAATGAAAATACCTTATGAAAAAGAATAGACTACTTTAAAATTTTTTATTGGGAAATTGCTTGTGGCAATAAACTGAGGCAGATAGACGTTTTATTAGTCTGCGGTAGTTGGGAGCAAAAATATCGTAACCCTTATATGACCTATTACTTTTATGATGTGTTATAAAAGCCGATCGTATTTTTGATTGGATGGTTTCGTCCTATATGTAGGTGTTAATCTTATGAAGGAATATGATTATCTTTAGGAGTACAATAACTGAACGTTTGCGTAGATATAGCTGTATTAGTTATGTAAATAAGACAGAAAAACGTAGAGATGGAAATTTTCGATGGGAATTTCAAACATCTTGTGTACTCTTCGTAGGGATCAAGTGAAACAACGAAATGGAGAATACTTTGATAAATTAACTTTTAAGAGCCAACGACGTTGAAACATGTGCGAACTTGAGACGGTTTTGTTAGTGAATTCCAAAACACTCTACGTGTTTAGAATATGTTGAAAAATTTTATGAAAACTGGAATACAAAGCATAAGAGTTCTTGGCTTTGGTTTTCTTCAAAAATGATTAAAATGAATAATTTTGCTGGAATAAATGAACTAGCTACTTATAATGAAAAGCTAGGCGTTGTGCTGTTTTATTATTCACGTTTATTGTTACAGGAAAACATGATGTTTTCAGTATGTATAGTCAACATTAGAAATAAATTACTCTTTGTTCAAAATGCAAGACAATACTTCATATTTACTAAACAGTTAAAATTATTTTGAAAAATATGAAACAATTGTAGTATTTTATTTTCTGCTGTATGTAACATAGCATTTTAATTTAATAAAAAATAATTAGATTGTTTATAGTTCATATAATTAATTTTATTTTACTTTTTCTTTAAAAATTCCTTTTTTTCGGCAACTTCATGTAGTAGAATAGTAATATAACCATTGAAGGCATAAGTTTAGATTTATACATACGAGGTATGTAAGAAAAGTAATGAGACTGATTTCATACTAACCAAAGTTTTTATTTTTTTCAAACAACAATGTTATTCCCTTCAAAGTAGTTACCTTGGGCAGCTATACACCGGCGGAGTCGTTGTTCCCACTCTTGGTAGCAGCGCTGGAAGTCTTCAACTGGTATGGCTTTTAACTGGTCGGTCACAGTCTTTTGAATGTTCTCCAGAGTTCCAAAATGACGTCCTTTTAGGACATGTTTCAATTTCGGGAAAAGGAAAAAGTCACAAGGACTCAAATCAGGTGAATAGGGGGGATGAGGAACAACAGTAATGCGTTTTGAGGTCAAAAATTCACTGATGGAAATTCCTGTGTGACACGGAGCATTGTCATGATGTCTGTCAAAATTTGATGCACGGTGAAAGTGTTTAAATTTAACTGTTCACTCATCATCCTTATTGTTAAACGACGGTCTGATCTCACAAGAGCCCTCACACGTTCAACGTTTTCGTCAGTTTTTGAAGTTGAAGGTCTCCCTGAGCGAGGTTCATCTTCAACGTGTTCTCGGCCGTCCAAAAATGATTTGTGCTAGCGGAAAACTTGTGCTCTTGATAAACACTGTTCCCCATAGACCTGTTTCAACTTTTCAAAAGTCACACTCGCGAATTTACCAAGTTTAACACAAAACTTTATTGCACAACGTTGCGCTAAATTCCGATGTCCTATTTCTGTAACACACAACAAAAATACAACTTCACTGATGGCGCTGTCAAAAATAATGTGTTAGCTGTACGGAGTTGTAACTCGGACTGAGGAAGTGGAAGCGATAAACAAACCGGTTTAGCACAGGCCGGTAGACACAACGTTGCCAGATCTCCCGCAGTGTTGCCAGTCTCATTACTTTTCTCACACACCTCGTATATGGTACACAGTTCTTCTTGCAACTTCGACTCTTCCAGTCTTGGCAACTAACCTGTACATAAAGGTTGTGTAGGACTTATACAGTACTATAAAAATACTGCAAAATGCCACAAAGACTTTAGAGAAAGATTTGTTATACGGTTATAATATTTTTACGTCTGCATATTTTATAAGTAGAAGCATGTAAAGGTTAGGCTTGCAAACTTTTGTGAAAACATACTAACGTTAAGACACTGGTGTTTATATGCACAAAACTGCTTAAATGTCGAAGTAATGTTCAGAAATTATGCAGAGAGTTTCACTTACGCCCTGGGAACCAAACAATTGGGTTACTATAAAGAAACTAACACTTCTTGCCAGATTCATATCAGGTCTTATAGTGACTATAACAAGCATGCAAGACATGTCTGTCTGCTTACATTGTATGTATTTTGTTTTGTACAAAAATGTGTTATATAACTATTGATTGAGTCAAAGTTCTGTGTCAATTCGTGTCTCCCGTACCATGCAACAGTACGCTAAGGTGTCTTGGTATGGAAAGGGTTGTACTTAGTGCGATCGCAAGTATTCAACGCTTAGTAGTTTGATTTTAAAAATAATACGATCTTTATTAATTAGTTAATTTTATTCCGTTGGATTTTGCAGATTATAACTGTAGTCACACTAGAATATTACGTGAATCTTGCTTATCAAGCAAACGCAATGCCAAATAATAGCAAAATTCTTAAGCAAGGCTTTGTTGTCAAGTCTTATACAAAGTGTCCCAGAAAATGTGAAATGGTCATGTTTCTTCTTTTTGTTCTACTTTAGCATTTGTATTAAGTACAGTTATGATATTTATGCACTGGTTAGACCTCAATCAGAGAGAGTAGTATGCAAAATGGTAGTTGTACTTAAAGCAAGTTCAGAGTAGAGCAAAAAGAAAAAACATAGATGTTTTGCGTTTTCTGCGACACCCTGAGTGTATATTCACGTATCCATAGCAGTAATGTTTTACACAAAATTTCTGCTTGAAAATACAAATTGTACCAAAGGATCAGTTTTTTGAAATGCATATTATTCGTAGAGAAATGCAAAAGCAACGGGTTTCAACTGCATTTCATAATGTCAGGTGATAACCGTGTTTAGACCTTTTTTGAATTCGTATTGGCTTTAGAACTGTGTTTGGAGGAAGCCTTTCCTGCATGATTATCAGGTTCGATGCTAGAAGAACATTTGCTTTTGTTGAGTTCCTAAATTGTCCATGTTTTAAAATTGGATGAATGGTGGAATTCATAAATGTGCTCAGCATACGAAAGCCTACATTACAGCAGTATACAACGCGAGGACGTGCAAAACACTAACATGTATCATACGAAATGTGTTACAAACAGTGCAAAATCCAGTGCGTGGCGTATAATACTAGGCAGTTTTTGCATAACTTACGCTAAATGTGTATACGGTAACATTATCGTTTTTATCATAGTGATAAGGTCATTGTAGTATAATATAACTTCTTAATACGTAATGGCATCTTCTCATTTAGAAACACACGTCCAAAGCAGCCATATATAGGAAAGGCTCACAAATGGGAGAAGAATTTAGTTACCAATTCTTTTCGAAATTGAACTAACTAACTTTTTGTTGGATGTAAAGTCAAATATCAAAGCTACATATAGATCTTTGAAAAATCTGTCATCATTACATGAATTAGCTAGCTTTAAAAATATTTTACCTTAGTTCTGGTAATTTTTAAATCAGATGAGAAACGTAGCCTATTAGATTTCCTGGATTACACTGTGCATTCGCGTGTATTCTAAATCAACTTGACGGATTCAGAAACCGAAACTGCTTGGCACAGCAGCAGATTTATATCCGACACTATTTGTGCCTAACGCTAAAGTCATTACGAAGATATTTAGTACTATGAAAATATTAACATAATTCTGAGTCGTAACATACTGTTTAAATAACTGTAAAGAATTATTTCACATGACCTACATGCTAAATTTACCGTAACAATATTATGCTATCTACTCTATATGAGAAAGTTTCTAAAGTAGTTTTATTTGGGTGGATATTTAATGGCTTTTATTGAAAACGATGACAAGCCTGAGATACTTGTATGGATTAGATTGTTTGGATCAGCAAATAAGTTTAGGTTTACATTTTGATGAATGTGCAAAAGTGGTAAACAATGACAATTCTCAATTCTGCAATGTTTTTTATAAGATAATAGTTTAGAAAAAATGATGGGAATGAGAAAAGTTAAATTAAAACTGATAAGTAAGTAAGATTTATTGAGACTCATACATTAGCCAAAAAACGATCAAACGATAGGAGAGTCTGTAGTGTTAAAAATCTGGTGAGAACTAACATCGGTTTTGTGAATTGTTGAAAAACCATGACTGAAGCTGTGTTGCTTGAAAGATTGGTGATGTTATTCTTGTTGCGCTATCTACATTATGTCCCCGGATTGAGTTTACAAGAGAATAAGCTTTTTTATCATTGGTCTTAGGACAAAATGTCACTCTTGATAGACTTTTCTTCTTGTTTAAAAAAAAAACTATAATAAAAAAGTTTTTCCTTTTGTCAACTCAATCCGAAGACATACTGTATATTTAAAAGTTTTGAAACTACCTACAGTATAATTGTTCTATTTTCGAAGCCGAGCTTAATTAAATTAGTAAAAAACATTTTATATCTTCACAGACAAAGTTATGTTTTTCATAGACATAATTAACACTGATTTTAAATGACAGTACCAGAGGGTTTTGGGGGTCTAACATT
This sequence comes from Ignelater luminosus, assembly GCA_011009095.1. Lineage (NCBI taxonomy): Eukaryota > Metazoa > Arthropoda > Insecta > Coleoptera > Elateridae > Ignelater > Ignelater luminosus. The sequence goes on from VTPC01008511.1 coordinate 40,644, forward strand.
CCCCAAAATCAGTTTATCCATTTGCATCATTTACGATTTTAATCAATATGCCTCTACCACTAAAATTATTGTGGTTTAACTCTCCCTGAAAAAATCTTTGCGATACTTATTTTTAGTAGCTCCATAATGATAATTTCATTGTTAGAATTAGAAATTTAGTTTAAATTTAGTACATAATAAACTTACCGGTACTAAAAATCGCCGAACTTCTGCTAGAGCGTACGCAATTCTCGCGTGTGCTTCCGCGGGAGTAGCAAAAGCACTTATTTCTACATGAAGTTCTTCACTTAAGTGTTGAAATTTGGGATCTCCACTGGCTCTTAATTCTTCTTCCTGCAAGAAAAATGAACAAAAAGGGTCAATCTAGAGAAAAAAGCGTAGCAGGTGTCCCTACAGTACAACAAATCCATATATTATTCTAAAGCAGAGTCCATAGAAGGCATACATCTCAAGCTTTAGCAGACCCGGAAAACATATATATCTATCTCCCACATTTCACAAACTCTGAAACTTACCCCTTGATAATACCCACTCGTGTTAAATTGACAGAGGAGGTGTTTGTATTATAAGGAATTGCTATCATGTTCTCGATATAATGGTTGCCAGCACCTTAATTAAATTTGTTATATAGTTATACCGTGGAAGTTTGTTAGGAGAGTAAATAACACTGCCTTTGTAATTTGTTATTAAGTTTAAAAATTTAATGCCGGTTAAAGTGGATCTAGCAGAAAATTTATTGTATTGTAATCTCAAAACTGAAACTGTTTTGTTACCAAATTGTAAAAAAATTGTATGTAATGTCTTTCATACTTATATTACATCGCATATATAAATTTGTAACTGTCACTTGCCCATAATGCATAACAGTTTAACGCGTTAACCACAATGACTTCAAATATTTGATTTTACATTTAGAAGTGAAAAGAATAAAAGAAAAATATAATCTACTTATGTATCGAAATATTAAAGTCTAAATACGAAATAACAAAGGTATTTCTTTCTAAGAACTTGAATAGTTTTGTAAACAAATAAACGGCAGATTTCTATTACTGCTTCTTAAACTCCCCGTTAAAATTGAATCAGTTTTATACGTCTCGATACGTTTCTTAGCAAGATTTATTACCGTTATAAAGTTTATGGTGTTTTAACAATTCGATTTTATATCGGTAGCGCTGACTGTAATCTGCAAATTGTCAAATATAATATTTAGACAAATGATACTTATCGATATTACAAAAAGCTTATAGAGGTAAGAATTTGTTGCTAATTAAGAGAAAATAAATAATTTGCAACTGACAGGTAGTTCTATATCTCTCAAGTAGTTCAATTTTTTATTCAGTTTTGTTGTTCATGTTTTATTTTTTATAATAACCTGTTCATTGTTATTTTCAGCACATGTCGAACATTTGCATCTGACTTAGATTCGGTCAGTTTCAAGTATTAATTTGTTGCACCATAGCTTGAAGACCTTTAGTGTGGTCTATATTTTCATAAAAGTGGCAGACTTTAAAATAGTGAATGAGAGCAGGACCGCCTCATGTAGATGTGTAGGTTATTTACACCACAAGAACGGCTCATCAAAGGGGCGGCAACAAAAATTATTTTTATATAAGATTGTCCCGTACTTAACTTTTTTCATTGGCCCAAAAGGATTCAAGGACTCTGCATCTAGTTCATAAGAAAATGTTTGAATATTAAACCCTCTGTGGACGTTATCGCTGTCTACACAAGATCATCACTCTCATTTTTCATTTTTGTTTGGTTTGACAGATTCCATTTACAAACTGCATGAAAAGACAATATTTTCTCTTTTTAGTTTTTGGAGTGGCAACAAAACATTTTAACCGAACATGGGATGCACTATAGTGGTCTCTAGTTCAGTTTTTTTTTGCAACGACCTTTTAGCATACCGCGATGGAAATGAGCACTTCGAACTCCTTTGGGCTTTGCACAAATTAATAGCAGTGAATCACATCGTGTACAAGATCATCTTGGAATCATGATGGATAATACAACAAACTTTTAATTCACGTTGGATGCTCTAGCTTAGTAACGACATGTGAAGGTTTTGATTTGGCACCGAAAAATCAATAAACAATAAAATATGGTGCGCAAGTCGCGACGTTGTATTTGTTAAAACATATCTATATCGACATGTATTTTCAATTTGCAATGGAGTCACAGTCGTACACTGAACTCTTCATTTATGTTATTATGACTCTTTCTTGTTTCAAGTGACATACTAATTTTTAGAGGTAACAGTCACTTAAAAGGAATTCATTGTGCCATGCCCGCTCTGCTTTTTGTTGTGAACTTTATTCTGTTTTGCGATGTAGAAACACCCACAAAAGTTTGATTGAAATCGGTTAAGGCAGCTGGAGCAGCACCAGTTTCGTAAAAGCCAATTTTAGTCATTTTCGGACCTATAATATTTGTTTGAGACGAACAGCAAAATATGTGTCAACTTATTTTCGATGCAGAATCGCCAGTAAAAATTTTATAGAGATCGCCGACGGACTCACTGTGCCCTCCCCTTATAAGTAATAGAAGTCTACCAGATTTTGCTCCTACATTAGGAACTATTTTGAAAGGATGTAATGAACGCTAGATTTTTTATAAATACACGTAATCTCACAGAATTTCTAAACAAATTTTTATCTAAGTAAATCTTAGACCTGCATTACCAACTACTGTTGTTATTTTCTATGGCTGAGATTTCAGGTCGCGGTTCCCTTAGACCTCGTGCCCTCAACGATTATGGTCATTTGATCGCCAACTAGAATTTAGCCGAACCCGAGGTTTTCCAGCCCCGGTAGGTATTTTTAACGTACAACTCAGTGTGGTCACACGGGACCCATTGTTTGGATCTTTCTAGTACTTATTATATTTAAAAAAAAAACAGATAAGATAGAGCCCTGCACGGGCCAAACTTTCCAGGCCAGCTCGGCCCGGCCCAACTGAAAGTAAAATTGATGCCGTCCAAAAACAAACGCGGTAACATCTTGATCGGCCCGCCAGGTCCAAGAAGCCCGGGAGGTTCAAACAGCCAGAAACAACTGACCCGAGAGGCCAGACAGGGCCGAAAAGCCCGATAAGATAGAACGATCCGACAGGGCCGATTTGGACCAAGACAACCAAAAGCCCGACCAAGAAACCCGATCCGCGGAGACTTCTACGACAGAGTACGAAAAATCTTCCCCTTCGGTTCAGTATGAAAACAGTGCTTGTTCAGGTCAACATGAAAATAACTCCTGTCCAAGTCAGTATAACAATTCTGCGGTGGGGTTCAGTGCGAGAATAGACTGTACAAGTCAGCACAAAAAAGATTTCAGTCCGGTTTGCTACAGATCATGCAGAATCAACTCAATCAGCCTGACAAACCCGACAGGGCCGAATAGTTTGATAAACCGGCTGAAAAGCGCGACAGGCCCAAACGGGCCGGGAGTCTCGGGCAGCCCGATTAACCCGACGTACGTCTGTATAACCAAATGGGGTACACTGTCCTCACTTGTCAATCAATGCATTCTAGATGTGGTTTCAAACTTAACAATGCAAAATGATCATCAAATTCCCATAGAAGCATTTACTAGAAGGTACTACCTATGCTCTAGAACTAAAAATAGAGACACGAGACGCAATTTGTAAAAGTAATAAATACTTCAGTATTTTTTGACAAATAAAATGTTTTATGTTCGACTGCATAATAACATGATTATAACATTAAACAGCGTCCATAATATATCGTTTTATGGACTGGTCCATAATGATAAAATAAAACGGACGCCTGTCAATGTCACCATAGCAATACAAAAATCATCTCATCTTTTTAGTCACAAAACACTAGATATTTAAACAACAATAATTGGCATCTAGTGTTTTACAGTGATTTATAATTTTACTTGTTTATTAACCTTGTTCGCTACGCTGCAGCTTGTCCTAAGGTCCTACTTATATAAATACCTTTAGATTGTCTAAAGTAAATTACCAAATAAACTATTTTCCATTAAAATAATATTGATATTAATTTAACATCTATAGGGCAACTTAAAATAGATGCTTTGTGTCAAATATTATAAACCTTACATCCTTTCGTAACTTACAAATTATCTTGGCCACTTCTTTATTTTCTATAAATAGGGCAATATTCACCGAATAATTATTAGAAGATGAATGCCGCAATTAAAAACAATCTACTAATTTGGCTGTTGTTATACCTATGCTATGAATGTACGTAACATTTAGGCCGTAGTCGGCGTCCCAAAGAACAGGCATTGAGAAACGCAGCAGTCAACTACCAAGCGTTTTTAACAGACATTTAAATATTTCCGTATTTGATTGCTTTTTGAGAAGGAAAAAGGAGTTTTCCAAGAATAAAAATTGCAAGAAATCTTTAATCTTGTAAATAATTTTTTTGAATAGATTTTTATAGTATAACTAAAATCTAATAAGCCTAAAAACAATTAAAGTAATTTGGTTAGAATTTTTATTAAGCATCAAAACCCTTTTTCTTGTGAAGCAACACATACATACTAGAAATTACGTTTTTATTGGAAAAGCAATTTAAAAGAGAGCTAAACGAGAGCTTAACACAATATTTTCAAAGTGAAAGGGAAACATGTAAATATTATTTTAAGGGAAACGTTGGACGGGAAGCTGGTATTATAGGCAGCATTTGTTCAAAGCCTTTTTTCAATAATTGCAGTATTAATTAAAAATCGATTTTCTCTTCTTTTCTTCTTTTGAAATTAAATCTTTATTCTTCTGCTGCGGTCTATCACAGAAATACAATAAGTTTTATTTTTTATTTAATGGTTGTTTCGGTTTTGCTATTGTAATAAATGACAAAAGTTTCCTGAAAACGTATATAACAAATGACTATCGAAAGCAGCAACCGTGAAATATTTATAAAAATAAAATGGTTTTATACAACAAAGCATGTGCCAAGTTCAGTTTCAAATTGTTTTAACAGTGTTGCCAATATGGATAATTTATCGCTGTTTTCTAACTGGAGGATTACTTTCGCTTTCAAAAACACTATACGATGTAGGTAAATTATAGAGTTGTCCCAACCTAAAAATTTTCTGTCTGTACATTTAAAACTACAATTGCATTGTTTTGTATTGATAGAAAATAAAGAAGGTTTAATAAAATGGCATTCAGAAATACTTTCTTAAGAAAAATAACGTTTTCTTCCTTCTCGTATTTGCAATCATTGTGGTAAAAATAGTGCTGCAGTTAGTAACAAAAATAGATTTTACTTGCCCGCTGATGAGAAACTTGTATGTACACAACTGCAACCAACTTCTCTTTATTTACTTTACGTGTCAGCACACATCACTTGCCTGCGAGTCAAAGTTGTGTGTGCTACCATCCTAAACTAATGCAAGAAAACAACATTATTCCTATTCTCCCACGGTATCTGTCTCCTTCATTCTCCTATCATTTTCTTTGGTGTCTTATATTTATCTCTATTTTACATTTAATCTATGACAGAATCATTGAAACATTAAAATACTGAATATCGCTGTTGTAAATGCCAATAAAAATTGTTTAAGACCCAAACAACTCGTTTTACTTACAGTGCTATTTTTATTTTAAGCTTTTTGGTTACATTTGCATTGAAATAAATAGATGTACGTTCCAGCCCTAAGGTTACGTTTTTTGTCAAGAATTAATTTAATTAAGCCCATTTTTGCATGTCCTACATTTAAACTAATTTGATCTTACAGATCACCTTAAAGAAACTTACTCTTTACAGATTCTTTAATAAACCTTAATAAGAAAAACAAAAGAAAACTTTTTTGTGCTAGAATATTGCAGAATAGTAACGCTAAAGAAAGTCAAACAAAATCGGTCTACTTGCACACAATGCTTAAATGACAACTCACATGCAACGCTGTTTTAAAACTTGAGCGAAATTAATTTTTGCAAAAGTATTTTGTTTTTGAAAAAGGAAATTAAACACTTAAGCCCACTATGGTTTGCCTTGTCTATTTCTACGGATACAGCACGTTCGGTAACTGTCATTCATTGAAATGGTAAATAGTAAAAGAAATCTTGCTTAGACAACCCTAGGTCAAAACCAAATAATAATTTCATATAACGATTTTAAACTGTTAAGCGGTTTGGGGTTGGACATCTTGATGGCATAAGTTGCCCTAACTTTTTACAAAATAATCTCCCAGAGGTGTTTGAAGACTTTTATCCTTTAGTTTAGTATGATCTGGAAAAGCATGTGATTTCTTCACGATGTATGCAGGATTACGTAAGCGCCACTTTCGTACCACAATTTTTTCAAAAGCCTAATTTGAATTCTTTCGGCTTTGTAGCCAATTGCCTGCTGCAGTTACGTAACATCTGCAGGAATTTAACACATCAAACACTACAGTCTGAAAGTGCCAAACCAAAATTTTAGACGCTTATTGTAATTACTATACACACGGAATAAATCAGAGCTCCGCGAGCAGTGGGATATATTGACGGCACAACATCTATCATTCAAACTAAATAATAAAAGTTAGCTAAGATCTAGTATAATAATTATCAACAGAAGCATCCGGCACATAGAACCGTAAGATAAATTTTTGATATGCAACGCTCAATTATGTCCAAACTAGTAACTTAGAGAGTAGTAAAAACAAGTTGGTGAAAGAAAATAAAACTAGAAATTAGATGGAACGATTTGTGATTTCGCACTTTAGCTTTCAGTCGATTCAAATTCACTTTAACTTAGAAATCCATGGTTAAAATCTAAGAGAATATCAAAATTTTCAAGTCATAACCAAACACAGTGGACACTAGAAAATAACATTTTTGCATAAACAACTTCTTCTTCTCATGGAAGGGTTTAATCGTCTTCTTCACTTCATCCTCGATATCCTTAGGGAGTCGAGTTTTCCTTTTTATTACTTCTTTATCCATTCTTCCATTGTTTTAGATCTCTTTTGTTCCTTCCCTGTTTTTATTCGAAATTTGTGAAGAAGAAGTTTTTTTAAGAGGCAAAATACAACTTTGCATAATTGATATGAAATTTGGTTTTCGCGACATTGTTTATGCAAGAGACTAACACCTTTTCAACCGATTTTTAATGATCGTTTTGTAGTAAATCAGTTGTTAAGAATATTAATATTTTTGATAGCCTAGTGTTCATTTAAACATTATTTCCCCCTAATTAATTTCAAATGTGTTTTAAGTACAGTATTTCTGGTAAAAGTTCAAGTGACGCATTAATAATAAAAGTATATTTATGTTTCGGTTAAGTCAACAATTGCGTATTTTGATATGCCTGTTATATTAAAGATTGGGCATTGAAGCCCAGACAAACAGTAACTTTAGATTTGGTTAAGTAATTACTAATATCGATCTGAATATTATCGATCAGATAACACACTACTTAGTACCGCTAGAATCGTAGAAAAAAGTTAAGAGATAAATCAGACAACACCATAAAAGAGATCCAATTTGGTTTTAGAGTTAACAAAGAAATGCGAGACGCCATCACGTTTATCATTACGAAAATAAGCAAGAAAGCTATCAGAGTAGCAAGTAAAGTCCATTTATACTTTGTAAATCTTGAGAAAACTTTCGATAAAGTAAATAGAGAAAACAACTCTGGGGAAAAAGGGCATACAACATAAACTACTAGAAGAAATAAAGTACCTATATAAAAGAACAATAAATTATGTAAGAAGCAAACGCAAAACTTCTCATATATTTGAAACCAGAATGGATATAAAGCAAGAATGCATTCTGAGTCCGTTATTGTTCTCAATAGTACTCGATGAAGCAATTAAAAAGGTGGCAAAACATATCAAAGGAAATAATGTCGGTTATTGAAATATGAACCAAGTAATAATATCAGAACTCTTATATGTAGATGATGTGGTATTAATTGCAAAAAGACGGTAACACACTAAATGAAAACAGTAGAATTTACAACGAACACGTAAAGGAAATAGGTATGAAGACAAAAAAGACAGCAAGGAAGAAAGAAAAACACAACATAAAACTTGAAGTAGCAACTCTAGAACAAACTAACAATTTTAAATACCTCGGCAGAAAAATAACAGAAAACCGACCGAAAACGAAATTACGGAAAGAACAGGAGCTGCAGGTAGATTGTTTAGCAGTATAAAACAAACATTATTGAATAAAAAATAGATTCCTAAACAAGCCAAAATAGAAAGCAGAGATGAGACTCTTACGAAAATCGAAAGTCAAAGCAAGCTAGATCGAATAAGAAACACTAAATTTAGAAAGAAACCTGAGGACAAAATCTATACAAACTACCATAAAAGAAAGGCAGCTAAAATGGCTAGGGCATGTGATAAGAATGGAAAAAGATAAAGCAATAAAAAGAGTGTACGAAGCAAGAACTATTTAAAAAAGCAAAGAGGCAGGCCTGGGGAATTCTAAACAGATGAAATCAGAAGCGCTGCAGTAAAAAGAGAAATATATTAGAAGAATATTAGGTAGCTGACACAAGATAGAAAAGAATGAAGAGAACAATGCAAACGCAAACCAAGGATTTAACCCAATTCTCCTAACGCTATACACCCTCAAGGGTAGAAAATGCTTTTTGGACTAATGTTAAATTTATTTTAGATTATTATGTAATATTGCAATGCAAAACTTGATCTGCTTTATTAACGCTTACACGAAAATTTCAATTGATGCATTTTCTTACAATATAAGTTTGTACATTTTTGATGCTCTAAAGCGCCTCTGAGAGATCTGTACCTGCATTTTTGCGTGTTGAGAGTGTCCAGGACAGAACTTGCGTCGAAATTGACCTGAGACTTCTGAAGCGTATTAAGCCATCTTATTTTTTCGTTTAGAGCTGTTAAATATCCCGCTGCATTCAAAACTGGTTTAAATTTTCACAGATAATGCCCATCTGATTTCGATCAGGTTACCTATTTATGGCATTACTGTGTTACTTGGTGTTGAATATTGTCCCTGGGTTTCTGTGGGAAACATGGATCTTTTCAGTTGAGCCCACCCCATCTCCGACCTGCGAGGAAGCCTGCTGGCACTATAATTTCTGTTACCTAAATTATTTACTACAGTTTGCAAGTCCCTATTTGTATCGTAACATCATATTGAATTATTAGGAATATAAATACAAAAAAAAACATAAAAGTAGGTAGGCTTATTCGGTAATATCGTTTTCACGTGCTGTTTGTTCTGGGTTTTCGTTTTAAAGTTAATTTGTTGGATAAGCAGCATTTTCCATGCACATTCTCTTATTGTGCTTTGATGATATCATGTTAACAAAGCTTTTTGGTGTTTCTTTCTGTGAAAATCTAACTTCTATGTTTCAGCAATAAAGTGATAAGTATAGATATCAAATATTAATTAAAAAAATTAAAAATCAAATTTGATACGGTGCTGCTTGAATTGAAGACAAACTGCATAGCTGATAAAATCGCAAAGTTTATTTTAGTTGACATTACCTAAGCGTTGATTATGATTCGAAACTGGTGTAAACTTTGACAAAAATAAATTTTAAAATTTCAATTTTTGTAGAGGTTACAATTACTAATCCTTGAAAGAGAATATCTCGGCTTGCATGTTGACGTAGACTGTAACATATGCGCTGCAGGTATGTCAAGTAAACTTTTATTTCTTTTTTCTTAATTTGTGTAAAAGAACTGGAAAAATTATAAAATGTTTGTGAAAGTTATGATTAAAATGCATACATGAATAGCCACCAGCATTGTTGGAAGTTTTTCACCTACCACATAAGTAAAAAAGTTAAAATATGCAGTATTACTATGTAAATTGCCACATTATGTATATAGAAATTCAGGAAAGTTGCTTTTGTAAAATGTAACGTTCTTTAATCGAAAAACCATGCTCTAGTTGGAAATATATCAAAGTTAGTGACAAGTTGGTTTCCTCTAGCATCAGAACGTATGACTTACTGTACTCTGTGGTACGATCTGTAAATTATCTGAAAGTAAAGTGAATTTTAAAAGTGTCTCCAGAAGAATTTCACGGAAGAAGAATTTGAAAACATATATGTTCTCCTTGGGGGTAAAGAAAAAATAAACTTACATTTCCAACTTCTATTTGTGAAATGTTTTCAAATTATCTAGAACAAAACACTTGATATACGACAATTGTTCAAATATTAATATGTACATTTTCATAAATAAGACCTATGTTCTGTTCAGAATAACGAATTACTCCAGAGAAACAAACATTATGACTTCATCAGTTTTATACTGTATGGCATATAAATTTTTCTTCATGTGGCTCAGAATTATTTCACACAGATTATCACATCAACATAAGTTACAAAAATGAAAAAAATTAAACTAACAAAATAGAATTTCAAATTCAGTTTTAAATTAAGTAGTATCATTATTATTTTCCATGGTGTAACCTAACTATAGAAAATAAGAATTTATCTGCTGCCGAGTGCTATACATTTATTATTTACTGCTGCACTTTATTAGAACACAATAGCTACCTAACTTCAGTTAAAAATGTTTACTGTCAACTAATTTAAACTCTTATTCCGTCTAGGGAAATTTCGGTGCATTCAAACTTTGATTGACCTAAATGAATAGTTTCCAGCATTCACTAAATCGCATTGTTGAGTTACGGACTGGTGATTTTAAATAACATTCGGTTCTTTAAAATGTAGCTGAAATCGCATTCAATATAACTCCCTTAGCAGACATTATTACGAAATCTATCGATTTTATTTACAAGTATTAGTTGCGATCATTTAAATGAGATTATTTAGGCCGTAGAAATCATTAATTTAGTAATGGCATTCTCGTGTTACAGGCTGTACGTGTACTGATTAAACCTTCAAAGCAATTACTTTGCTTGTCACCTGTTCGTTCCTTTAATCCGTTTTAATTTTTGGAGATATTCCAATTAAGCTATATAAGTCACTGGGGGATTAATTCACTAAAAAGCTGACTAAATTGATTTGAATTGTTTCTTGAAAGATACAAATGATAATTATATTATACAGCTAAATGTCGATCACTAAAAGTTGAAAATATTTTATTTGCAAATTGTATTTTCATTTTATTATAATTCAGAGTATCAGAAAAGAAGTTCACGGAGCTAGATAGAAGCTCAAACTGAAAATGATATGGAAAATTCTAAAAATGCAATGTTCAAGTTTAATAAAATTGTGATTTTATGCAGTATTCTGGCTATATGCGTAATATACAGGGTGTCCGCTTAATGCATTAAAAAAATTTAATATGAAAAGTATGACAGTTGTTCTAAGATGTGGATATCCGCAAGTGAAAACAAGTTTACAAAGCTAAATAAATAATATAATAATACTTATTTAATCCACAACTCATTCTATCTTTTGGTGTATGAATGTGAGTTGAGCTCTGGCTTAAATTAATTCTAGGTGGTTGTTTCCAGTTTCTCCTATCTTATGTCGGTTTTTTAATCTATTCCCCTGTTACTAGCTGCTCTGTTTACTTGTACCCAGGTGTTTCTAGGCCATCCTCTATGTCTATGTCCTATTGGTTTTGCTTCGTATATTTGTCTTGGTAATTTCGCTGCGTTCATTTTTTAGAGATGGTCAAACCATCTTAAATGTGGTGTTTCGAATATGGTCTGTTCTGGTTTTACTTTCTATCTTTCATGAGAATCGCATTTTTATACTCTGTGTTTTACTCTTTTGTTTTGCTATTGCCGTCCATGTTTCGCTTCCGTTAGTTAGTGTTGGAACTACTACTTCAGTTTTTACTTGCTTTGGTATTTCTTTTTTTCCTAGAAACGTTGTCTTAATCGAGTTGCTGATTATCATTGTTTTTGTTCTATCTTGATTTATTTGCATGTTTATTTCATGTACTTCTTGGTTAATACTTCTAGATTGTGTTGTAAGTCTGTATCTGTTCTGGTTATGAGGACTATGTCGTCTACGTAACTCAGTTCACTGATCTTTACGAAATTTAAGTTTAGGTATCCCACATCATATTGTCTTAATCTCAGTTTTACTTGTTTTTACAGCTACGTCTAGTACCATAGTAAATTGAAGTGGGTTTAGTACGCATCCTTGTTTCAACCCGAAGGTTCGAAGATTTCATATTTTGTTCTCACATACGTGATGTTTGTTTCGTATAAACTTTTAATACAATCAATAATATTTTTATTGATCTCTCTGTTTTGTAAGCGTTTCCTTACGTCAGCTCTTCTTATTTTGTCGAAGGTCTTTTCGAGGTTCATGAATTTCGCTGTTAACTCATATGGCTTCTCTGTTGTTTGGCTTAAAGTAAACACTTGGTTTTGGATTCTCTTTTTATTCGAAATTCATTTTGCGCATCTTCTAATGTTGTGTCCAGGATGTCTCTCAATCTCTGTTCTATTATTCTTGCGTAGATTTTTCCTGGGGTACTCAATAGTGTTATCCCCCTGTAATTCTTGCATTCTGGGTGGTTATATTTTTTAAAGATTTCCGCTACTAGGTTCACTATCCTCAAAAGCTACTCGATGTTTTTTATATTTGTCATAGTCTTCTGGTTCTTTAGTCTCCAGAAACTTTTTCCACAAATCTTTCCTTAATATTTCTGTTTAATGCTTTTGCTTTTCCATAGTTTATGGTTGAGGCTTCTTTTAATTTGTTTCTGAAATTTTTCCATTCTTGCTCTATATTATTATCTTTTCTAATTGGGTTTTCTAGTGTATTTCTTAAAATGTTTTAATGTTTTACTCTTACTTTCTCTTCTTTTAGTCTGCATGATCTTATTTTTTCTTTCTTTATTGTTTTATTTAATATTGATTTTGGGCTTGTCATTTACCACAGTCAAGGTCAGCAAGTAATGGTTACTTTTGATTTCTGCTTCTTCTAACTTTTGTATCCTTGGCAATGTGCCCTAAGTTTTCGCTAACCAAGAAGTAGTCTATTATTGATTTCTCGTTTCTGGTTGGGGTTGCTTTTGTGAATTTGTGGATGTTTTTATGTTAAAACTTTGTGTTTGCTATTATTAAGTCACTTATGTAAGTCATTAGTTACTTCTTCATATTTTCCCATCCATCTGTCTTTACCTTTCTTTTGTTTGCCAACTCGTCCATTCTTGTAGATTTTTAAAGAATATTTCTTTTTCTTCAGCCTTGACATTTGTATTTGGCGCGTAAGCTAGTATAAACGTTATTTGATGGTGTTCCTTGTTAAAACCGATATCTATGCTCATTATTCCTTCGTTTTTTAGGTTTTAATTGAATACGTTTCCTAATTGTCTTTTTTGATTATCAGTCCTGCTTCTTCTCTTGCTCTCTTTGTTTGATTCACCTCTGACCAAATTAGACAGTATCCTCCATCCAGCTTTTCTTTTTGTTTTAGTGATTTTTAATAATTCAGGCTTTGAACATTCCATGTGATGCCTACTGTAATTCTTTTCTTTTCTGATTTTGTGACTTCTGTGATCTTATCTCTCTTCTAGCGATCTGGGTTCGTATTTATATTTTCTTTGTATTTATTTATTTGAACTATGTCTTGTCTTTTACTTGTATCTCACCTTTGTTTACGTTCCTTTTCTACCATTTTTCTTTTCTTTTTTTACCTACATTCTTAGTTGTTTGCTTTTTTATTTTTTTCTTCTATACTTGTTATATTTTTGTTCTTCCTACTCATGTCTTATTCCGTCGCCTGTGTCGTCATTTCTAGGTCCAGCCTGTGTCTTTCTAGGTTTTTATGTTATCTCTGTTTATCTCTGTTTTGTTTCTTTTCTTTAGTTTATCCTCTTTTCTATGTTATTTTCACTATATTCAATGTATGAGTAGTTTCTAGAATTTAATCACTGTTTTTTCCTTATGTTGTAATTTGCTTTATTCTTTTTTGGATTTCTGGTTTATTTTTTGTTAGTTCATTTATTATAAAATTCTTCTTATTGTAGTGTTTTAGGTTGTTTTTTATTTATTATTATTTTCTGTTTATTTCAAGACTTTTCTAGTTCGATTCTGCGTTTTTTGTCCGAGCTTTAATGCCTCCCTAACTTCAATGTTTACGTTTCGTTTCTGCAGCAAAATTCTCTATGGTATGTTTAGGTCTGCCTTGTTTGTATCTATTGATAGACCTGTCATTATTATGTTGTTTTTAATTTTGTCTCTCTCAATGTTTTCGATTCTTTTCTTCATATTGGCCATTTTATCTTTTATTTGTTTGTTTTCCTCCTTTAGTTGAGTATTTTTTTCTTTAAAGTTTTTATTTCTCTTTGGTAATTTTTCTGATATGCTTTTATTTCTTTTATATCCGTGATTAATTCTATCGATGTCTTTGTTAGTTTATCTATGCGATTATTTTCCTCATTTTTTCTCGTTTATAAATTGGTTCTTTTCTTTTTCTTTTGTTGTTCTCCAAGATATATATTTTTTATTCTTTGCATCTGCGTTTTGCAATGTACAAATATTTTTATTTCTTTTATTTATATTTTTTTATTGCGCAATAACTCGGTCACCGTCCTATGGTTATCTAGGTAACGATAATAGTGACAGTCCGTCCAATCGCTCTTCAATATATTCTTGATATATGTACATCAGTTCACTGTTTATACCTTCTGATTTCACCTTAGAACTTATAGTTTTACCACTTAATCAACTTATTACTATTAAACTATCTAGAAGCTTAATAATAAGCTGAAATTGACATAGAAAATTCAAAGACAAACAAAATTGTCGTATGCAAATAATGATAAACGGCCTGCTCTCTTGGGGTCAAAGTGCTGGAATATCACAGCTAAATAGGCTGTTGCCACTTTCCTCTTGTATTCAAGTAATGATAAATGTTCTAAATGGCTGATGTTGTATGCGCATTTGTGAGTAGAGGGAAATAGCACTTTTTGTCCTTCTATTTCTTTACGATTTAACAGCACCTTGATATTGCTGTCCTTCCATATACTGCTAAAACAGTTGCTCTTATTTGAAACCCTTTAAAATGCGTTATTAAGTTGAAACTAACAAAAAGCTGTGAAAATAGAAATTGTAATTTTCAAGGTTTGGAATAATGGCAACCAATCTACTGACAATTAAAACTTCGAGAGTGAGTCATCTGATTTACACCGTTTTTCCCAGTTTCGGGGTAGCACAAACCTAAGTTTGATGGCTTTCTCTCTTATACAACTGCTTGAGGTACTGACGAGCCACATACTTGTTATAAAGTCGTTTTAAAAATGTTTTGTGAACTTGTCAATTAGTGAGCGAATTTTGGAGGGCCAATCGCGTTGATCATTTGGCGATTGTTTTAACTCGACATTGTCTGCAAAGTGTAAAAATCTCTTTATTTCTTGATGCTGATTACCGTTTATGCACTTTCTAGTGCATTGAATGTCAATGTCCTCATCCTCGGGTCAGTACATCCGATCTTGCGAAGAGGAATGATACTCAGTAAAAAGTAAAACTTCGATTCGAAAATTTGAAACTGAAATTCTTTCTGAGCGCGCACTTTCTGTCACAGTCAACTCCATGATTGACTTATGAAAAGACTTTTCAAAACGCTGAACTGGACTGTTGTGTCGTAAAGCATCGATGAATCCTCTAATATTTCGCTATTCTTCGTTAGTCACTGTAGATAGAAGTATAGTTAGTATAATGAGTTTGGCAAGTTTCTTTTTATAGAAGTGCTTTAGGCACTCTGCTTCCTTTCGAAGATTTGATTGGTTCCTCTTTGATTAGGCTACCTGGAATATCCTCGGATGGTGCAAACACTTCAAGCCCGTTTTTGTTGATTGCGTTTTCACAGACACCACGTGCACATTGTTTAAGTAAAAATTCCACAACATCTATCACATTTTACTGTCCTTCCAACTAGAGTATTATTGACTTGGGTATAATTCTGATAACAAGGCTATCCATGGCAATAATTTTCTAGTTAAATTTAATAACGATTGAGAAACTGGGCCTTAGAGTACTGAAGATTGGTTTTGATAAACTATGGTAAGTCATGTCCTAATAATTGCTTATTGTTTCTGGAAATTCTCTGCATTGTAAACACAGTCCAAAAGGTTTTCCCGATATGGTCAATATTTTTCCGGTGAGAAATTGTAATCTTTCTGACACTCGTGACAATTTATAATAATTTACTTTTATAACAATAACAGTTATAACAATTTATGTTAATAAGTTTAGAATAAAGTTGACATTGACTAAATTTATTTATTCAATTTAAAAACTTAACAGTAACAAGCTTCAGTTTAAATTATCTATAGTACATTGCAGAGATTTGCATAAGATCCTTTATCAAACCATAAAAAAACGAATTCAACTTTCATAAAAAAATTGAACCTAATGAACGTTGTTAAAATTAAACTCAAGGTTTTAGACGGATCAGAGACATTAGAAACATAATTATGTTTGAAATATTTCAAACCATAGCGGTATCACGTGAATCATCAGCAACATCGGTAAGTAGGCATTCGCTTATTCGTAATATTTTAAGGGACTATACTCTGGTAAAATCTGCAATAACATTTTACTTGAGATAAATATCTAATGAATTATAAGTAGGGCTGGTTGTCATTATTAATTTTTATACGGATATGTAAGACGCTGAATAATTTCATCTGTTGTTTTATAAATTTTAATAACCTTTTAACTGACGGCCTAAGGTAACCAACTAAGCAGTTGGAACTTTAGAATTCTTTTGTGATATCGATATGTGTATGTATATGTTGTTGGTCTGAATAAAAACAACAAAACTGTATAATGTATTAACTGAAACAAATGAATAAAAAATTCTTAACAAATATTAACTACTTAGGTGAGAGTTGTATTTAAAAAATGATATAATACAAATCAATTCCAGTTAAGTATGGATTGAAAACAAACCAGGAAATTTATTACATCGAATATAGTGACATGTCTCTGATTTAATACAAACAGCTTTTTAAAACACAGTTCAATTAAAATGAAGCAATAACGATTCACCGAACAAGAGAATGCAAAACCGGTAAATAACAAAAAATCTGATAAACAAACCCCATTCATTTAGAGGTCAGTGGAAATAAATTTTGGGAGACCGCAGTTACAAAACAAAGCAATTCAATTTTTATTTTCCGGGAAACCTTGATAAATGATTAATTCTATACAACCACCTACTACATAGTTACAAATAAAAATTATTTGACTTTTTGTGTTTCCAGTAATCTTATCTAAAACTAGTATAAATTAAATGTGGTATCTTACCTTATGCCTATCCTTCATTGACCCTCTTCCTAGTACAGCCATTTTGCACATAGTATCTTCTTGTAATCTTTTAAGTGAATTTCCTTTTGGACCCAATAATTTACCGACAAAATTGAACTGTAAGAGAAAAGAATTGTTAAGTTTTTCAATTATAAACAACTAATAAGATTAATTTTTATTTTCAGACCTTTAATAAAAGTGCATTTCCGAAGTCATTTCTCGAGTTTATATTTTCAAGTTATAGTTAGCTATAACAATATAACTCACGTTATTACAGTAACGGCATTTCATTAATAAGCCATTTTCAGCTGCTGGGAGAGCAATTTTCAATAATTCACGAGTAATAACAAGACTAACAGCATAGTAATGAAATTAGAAATAATTGGACTGTATCTAGTATAGTTAAATTCGGAATAATCTTGTTACGTTTATGGCAGGGATACATTTTAAACTTTTTTAATTTTTTTAAGTTATACAGTTAAGCAGATGAGAAAATTGGAAACTTTTACGTGCACATATTTTAATAGTATGCTTTATAAAGTTGCATTTGCATTAAATGTAAATTTTGAAGCTGTGCTGGTTTTAACTTTTGCACGCATGCGAGTCGAGATTAATAATTGGATTGGAGGCATGCATATAAATTAAACTAATTTTGTAAATGCATATCTGCATCCAGGTATGCTTAGAATATTACAAAAAGAGAAAAACAAGTACAATATTTTGAGTTTTTCTAATTAAATACTATAATGTTAAATACATTAGAATATATTATGGTTTCCCGTTTTTTCATGCATATTTATGCAGGTAAATATATTTTCGTAACGTCCTGAAAATGATAATTTTATTAACAGATCCCATAGAAGTAACAAAATAATTAAATTTAAAAATTAGTTTAAAGTTATGATCTAATTAATGTTATACTGTAATATTGTTAAATAAATAAATACGCAATAGTAGATAGAAGAAATTATCTGTTTCTATCGCACGATGTTTAAACCCTACGATATTCATGACACGGAATCCTGCGTTACATCCTTTACGCAGTGTATTCTGCAGTATCGTTCCAGTTTCCCACTATATTTCTTCACGGATCATCGGTGATTTCCGTTTTGGTTCTATAAACTTTGTACTTTAGGAGAGGAAACCCCAAGAAGGAAATCAAGTAATATCAGTTAGCCACGAGAATTGAGGCAAATAACTGTTACAGCACCACATAAACTCAAGATTAAAATGTTTGCAACGAATATTTGTATGTTGTGTGTTTGGCTATTTTCCTATTTAAAATCAATTTATTAATAAATAACCCACTACACCTTCTTAAATTAACTTTTAATAAATTAGAAAATATAAATATTGTCGTCCACTACTTTTAGTGTTTGACACGTTGGTACACGCTATTTGGACATAGTTCAATGTTGTACTGACACTTGTTGGCATGAGTTTATTAATTGATTTCAAAGAAACAAATACTTACGTTTGAAAATGTGAAATGTTCGATTTTCCATTGTAATGAGCGACTTACAAAATATACAGTGAAGCTTTCTATTCTCTATTTCACTTTTCAAGTTTTTGTAAACTCTAATAAATGCAAAAAGGAATGGAAACCCTAAAATTACGAATTATGGTACGTGAACTCGTTAGCGTATCGACCTAAAGTGCTGGCAAAACAGATTTTTGAGGAAAGAAAATCCCATTCGAAAAAGTAAAAAAATTGTGTTCTACGCTAATTTATTATTATCAATAAATTATTAGCAATTCAAAAAGATCCATTTTTCCAAAGATGAATTAAATGCATCTAATTTTCCAAACTATTTTCACCAAGTTCGAGGCACTAAAAAGATAATTAGATCTTAGGAAATACATATGCAGATAATGAGTAACAGGTTGTAGGTGTAGAGTTGCCTCTAACCAGAGAATTGTTATTGTTGTGTTATGGTACAACTTACTTGATAAGTACCATAGTAGTTAGTTTTGGGTGTTTAACCTCATAGTGTAACATCAAAAGTTGTCCTGGTTTAAAGCTCATCACTTGAACCTTTTTAAAGCACATGTAGCTGCATACATAAGCATCAGGAAAATCATCATTTTAGCTTTTCAAATACGAAATGGAATTCGACTTCAAAGCACGATCAGCAATAGAAGTCCACTCAGGAACGAAACGAGTTCAGTACAGTTTCCATGTCTGATATTATGTAAACAATGATTTGTGTCTTTAGTATCCACTCCAAAATGAACAGCAATTGGAAAAAAAATAAGATTGTTGTGACTTCTATTGAAAATTAAAAAGTAAGACTAGAATGAACAACACTGTCACAACAACAGTAGAGCACGATACGGCAGCGGCTTTTTCCGTAATATCTCAAATCATCTTGGTTAATTCCCGTCAAAAAAACCGCCCTTCAGAAAGATATTTTGATATCCTGAATTAAAGCTCGTATCAGCGTTTAATCATAATCACAGACAAAAGGATCGAATAGCAGTTTCACATAAAATAATAAAATACCATCGGCGCACGATGCACAGGACGACTTTTGCCAGATTGTTTTCAATAGTCAAATGCTTAGTATGCCTCCTTCTCTAGTGGTCACGCAACTCATTGCAAACAAAGTACAGGACTCAAGGTTTCTTGATAGTTATAATTAAATTCGTAACACCATATTACAAAGAACAACAAATCGACTTTCAATAAAGGTTCGTTTTCTCAGAAACCTATTATTGGTAGGTTTTGTAAAGTAGTATTTTTTGCCATATCTACACAAAAGAAAAATATAATTTTCTCAAAGGTCCCATTTTTATGGATTCCAAAGAATATTCTACTTTTCTAACTGATATCCAATAAAGATAAATGCACTTTCTAACAATATTTTCCCACGTTATACAACACAGTAATAATAGAAATTGGAGAGCTTTTCAATTTGGTTAACTCGAAAATATTTTCCTTCTGCTAAATACCAATACAACAGAAGCAAGAATATTTTTTCAAAACTAGCTCTTCTCAAACGTTTTTGAAAAGGAGGTTACTGCATTTGACCGTTTCAAAATTCAAAATAGCTAAGAATCTTTTAAAGTTAAGAAAGTTCAATTTAAGGACTGTGTAGTATATCAACTATTGAAATAAAAGATCGTGTTAACAGAATGACCAACTTGCAATTATTATGGAAATCTTCTAACCTGGAGTGGCCAAGTGACATGCTGTTGCTAAATGTCTATATGATCATAACATTACTTAGGTATTAGTTACGTCTTTAAGAAGTTTCATACATAGTACTTTACTTAAGGTCTTGGTTACTGCCAGTATAGCTCCCACCATACGAGTTTTCTAAGTTAAAAGAAGTAAAATCTTTGTTAAAGTCCTAAAAATGTTGATAGGTGCGCATACAGAGTATTTCGGGAGAAAAGGGAAATTTTTCGAGAAAGTGTTTAGAATACCAAAAATTATTAATTTCTTAAATTATTGGTGCTTAGAGTCTAAGAATCTTTCTTTTTACAGCGTGGTAGCATTGAAAAGACGATTACCTGACATATGGTCAGCTGTTTGTTATTAAGTTTTTACCGCGTTATCTCGCGAATGTTTTGGTAGTATAATTTCAGTTTTGTTCTTACATTTGGTCATAAAAAACATGCCAATCTAATATTTGTTTATGACTACTACAATGCTAGCACTATTCGTGTAGTTGATGAATATTAACGATGAATATCTCGTTTTCCAAATTGAAACAAAGATAGAATATAAAAAGATGTTACATTTACAAGTGAAAATCGGAATATTTCCAAGTTTTTGGATATGCTAGAAGAGAATTAACAATTCCCATTATGAAAATCTATAGTCAGATGAACGGAAATTCCAGCATGGATCAACGTATGGTGAGGCATGATTCATGATCGATTGTTTGATCTGTGTCTGTCTTATTAAAGAAGAATATTTAGGTACAATTTTTAAATCGCTTGCCGGAGATTCTTGATGATACATGTAACTTTGGATAGTTGACGATAAATATACTTCCAATGTGCCTTCCCGTTCTAGTAAAGCTAGGCAAAACCTTTTAAATACTCCTAATTAGCCGATTGCATTAATGAATCTAATCTAGATTAGTCTATGTTTTGCTACAAATTAAATTTTAGTTGCTTGTCGTTCGTAATAAATCTATTTATACAGTTTTTCAGTTTTTCGATTTTAATTCATTCAGTAGCAAAATTAATGTGTATAATTTGAAAAGTAACTATCTTCGTAATGTTTCACATGTGGTAAAAGTGTCAACATAGTGCTGTGCCAAAATTGTCCAAGCCTTCTTTTTGTACTTACCAATGGCGCAGAAGATTAGTCGAATGTCAAGAAATCTTGGCACAACAGTATGCAAGCGCTTCAGAGAATTATTAACCATAACAATTCAATATTTTAGGAACATACTGATTGCCGCACATCAACCAGAAGTTGACTAAGTTTAAGTACCAAGTAAAGCAAAATGTTTAGACTGAATTAGAAAAATATCTAATGTTTATCGATTGTTATTTGTTATCTATTTTCCACACTTTATAGTTCAAGATAGGTGTTTATTATATAAAATGCAGTCTTAAATTATAATAATAATAGATACGAATGCTCTGATACAAACAACTGAATAAAACATAATTGTGGTTTGTACTTTTTGACCGTCCTGTATAATAAGATAACTTGGTTGGAATTTTCATAATTATTTACTTATAAAAATAAAAAACTATAGCCTCTTTGATAAATTAAACTGTAAGTACGTACATTATTTTTACTAGTTATATCTAGGAGGAATAAACGGTAAACAGTAACTAAGCATATAAAAAATGAATAACGTCACAATTGGTAGATTTAGACCACCTTGTTGAAACAAGCAGAAAATAATTTTTAATTTAATTACGGAACTTAACAATTATTTGTGTCCCAATATTTTTCTAATATAAACATGTTTTCTTGTATCTTTAAATATCTAATGGGGATATTCACTGTCAGTTCATGTTAATTGTTACACCCTGTACATTATTTATAAAGTTAAATAACTTGATTTCGTTCGACATAATAATGTGTTTTAGAATGGGCTTTGGATTGTATCATTCAGTTTTTGCATTACACTTTATGATCAATAATGGACTGGAAAGAGTGCCGGAATTTGCATGGATGAGTAAGAAGGGCTGTTGAAAATACACCATTGTTATTACGTGATCACGTTTTCGACCAACTAAAAGTTAAAATCTAGCAGGTTAATAGAAAATCATGTAGTATGGAATGGTGTAGCAAGCTTTATTTTAAATTCTTTTAATTTATTGGTATGATAGTGAAACAACATGTAGATATATCTGTTTATTTCCTATTGTTATAAAAATCTATTGATTTCAATTTGGCCTGATCGATCTACAAAGCGAAATAGTAATTACAACGGAAGTTATTATAAAATATATCTGTTGTATCATCACCGAACACTGTTATGTATTTTCCTGTTTACAAAAGCTTTACTTTTATACGTTTTAAACTTTTAAATTTCCGACGTTTCCAGATGTTGCCTTCAAATAAATTCAGGTTATTCTGGTCACTAATTGCATTACGTCATTGCTAGCATTTTTAAAACACAATTTATATTGTTTTAGGCGTAATTGAAGCGCGGTTGGACATTTTGATTAAAATTTAGATTACAGTTTCTGTAGAAAGTGTTTTCAATTCTATTTGCAATAAAAGCTTTAGGTTTCTATGAAATTTCTTACCTTATATTTCTCTAATCTTAGAAAATATTCTGAAACGTTATATTTTTGGAAAATGTAATGAACAATGTTTTTATTCAATACAAAAGAAACATTTTTTTCTACTGAATTTATGTTCGAAACAGATGATTAATATCAATATGAATACAAAATCAAAAACGCGGAAACAACATGCTTAAAACAATCCTGTGGTATTACATCCTTATATTTCAAAAACCCATTAAAACTTATTGTGTTACAATACAACAAAAAGTAATTAAAAAGTTAATTCATTTTACATTAAAATTATATCCGTTTGGTTAGCCAGTCATTATTATCTGAAGTGCCAAAAATTTATCTTCCACGTAGATTTTGTTCTGTCAGAGAACCGAGTAGACCATAAAATAAAATCATTGCCATTAATCCAACTTTGCTCGAATTCAAATAATCCCCAACGACTAGAATATTTGGGGGTGTGTCAGAGTCCTTCTCGATCGACTGAAAATTATGCGATCACCCCGAAAAACTCCGCTTAAATTTTCGTCAAAAGTTTAGGAGGATTTCCATTATGGACCATCAAACATTAAAACCCGATTGCCCTTGAAACCTTTCGTTTACGGTTATATTCGAACAGCAGAAGGTCGAATTAAAATTTAAAAAAAAGGGAAATTACATGTTCAGTCTTATTTTTATTTAAAATTATTAAATGTAAAAATTTCACTATTTTTTATATTTTTTTCTTGGGGAAAAATATAAGAAATTAAAACAGGATGATTGAATTATTATCTATCAATTTTAATTAAAAATATTGGCCAGTAAATATGATTTACATGAGACATTAAAAGCGTGGTCACTTGGGTATAAAACAATGTTAATAAACTTTGCCAGTAATAGTCCCTTTATTCATCATTTTCAGTAGTGGCGCTTAAAATTCTGTTAAGTGGTTAACTATATTAACTTTGATACAACAAGTATGGTTTTTTTCTTTTATAATAATACTAGTAATAATAATAATAATAATAATAAATTTATTGTAATTAGGTATAATACATTGAAAATAATTGGTAAACATCAAAAATGAATTGTAAACATAGTACTTTTTAAATAAAATATATATTTGTTAGCATACCTATTCATAGCTATTACAATACCTTGTCCAAATGGATCCCACACCCTTAAGGGAAACCCTTGTCCGTATATCAAGTTACCTAAAGTTTTATTCATATTGAAATAACGGTTATTTTATAGAAACATAATTAATTCAGATCAACCGCTGAAATTATTTTGCAAGACGATTAAAAGTAAGAATTTCAAAAATTATCATTTGTATTAAATATTTGCAATCCTAATCATACTTTGACTAAAGAAGTGTGACTGCCTGGATGCGAGACAAAGACAAGCAATAAGATCAAAACAGAAAACAGCATCATGTTCTACTTCTAAATTTTCCAAAAAACTTCTTTATTGAAACATACCATGCAAAGTTAACAAAAAATTCTTTTCCCTAAGATTCTGTTGGTATTTCACATAAGGTTTCTGTTGGTGATAGAACGTTTTTAATTCTCAAAACGACTAGGTATTGTTCCTTAGTTCGCTAACATGCTTGATCTTAAGCATGTAATAAGAGACCTATGCTTCATCACAAATAACCGTCCCATTTAAAAATTGCGATTTTCCTACAATCTTTCAAAAATGTAAATGTGAAGAAAATGATGCAAGAAATTCATTAATTACATTCAAAATAAACCTACATGTACCTTGACATAGCACAAAATCGTTCAGTAGATCCGTTCCATCTTTAGAAAAATATTAGAGAAAGTTCATTTTTGGGCAAAATTAAATTTTGACATATTTGATAAAAACAAATGGCCTTTTTTCAGCAAACAAAGCCTTGAAATTCAAATCCGCTTATTTTTTGACGTTTTAGTTGCCCAAAATCCAAATGTCCACTCCTCATTAGTTTACAAACACTCAATCGTTGACCAAGGGATCATTGTCGTGGAGACAATTGTGAAAGTTTATAAATTATACGAATTTAGCCATTGATTCCATAAAATGTTTTAAAGAATTAAATAGAAAAGATTTTTTGGCATTTAGTCGGTTTGAATCACACTTATTTTTCACTGCGTGGAAAGAATAGCAAAACTTGAGCTAGCAAAAATTCTCAAATCCTCAGTAACCGCTGTCATAACGAAAGAGATGATTTTTCTATGAATATTACTACCTGAGACAACGCTTGTATTTCTCATTACGACCCGGAAAATAAAGTATCGCTACTAATCGTGAATCTTAAGGAACCAGGACCAGCCCAGATTCAGCATCTTCAGACTCTTGGTCGACGTTGTATATGATTTGGATAAAAAGACAAGCAAAAGTTGTTGTTGATAAACAGAATGCAAAAATTGACTGCGCTTTTAGAAACATGCATCACACTACTGATTGTACTTTCGCTTTAGAGAGATGTGTTATTGCCTATCAAAATAACGTAAAAGCTTTGACAATCTTCTCTTTAACTTGAGTCTGTGACGTCTGATGCAAGCAGTTTGGTCGATATCGTTTGGACACAAGATCAACAGGGCAAGAGGACGTTGAGTACAAAATACTTATTTTTAATTTCTTATTTGTTGGGTTTGCTAAAATACGAAAAAATATCATGATATCAGCTGAACTTGCTTTTGAGTTTTGCACAGTGGGCCTGGGGACGGTGTGACAGAACGAGAGGTGGTATCTTTGGTCGTACATCACATGCAGTAGAAGAATGAACAAGTAACCGGCTTCTCTCTATTCGTGTCAGCCGCGTAGCTAATTTTATCCATTAAAGCGTAGTGAACCGTAGAAATCATGTCACCCACAGTATTATTGTGACCCATGGTAGTACGTAAGAATTTCGTGACTCTTGGAGTGAGTAGGTTGTAACTAAAAGATTCTCCATGCAAAAAATCACCAACTCTCCAAACTTTACTACTGATTCGAATGGTAGTTAGTTTAGCAGTAGTGTCAACAAAAAAAACTCCACTGCATCAACAACCGAGCCGACACATCGAATAGAAGACTGATTCCTGAGTTTGACATAGGCTATACAGCAATTTGAAAATTTACAAACGAGCTTAGGTATGCTCAAAAAAGGAACGACAATATCTTTTGGTAGTATTATGTATGCAGTCATTTCTGTTAAGACTACAATCATTAAATGGTGTCATCTAAAATCAGTTTTCAATATTTGTTTGAAAAATTAACATTTAAGTTATATGAAGAAGTCAGAGTTTGCAGTTTAAAGTGTCATGCAAGTATTTCTAAACTACAGGGAACAAAATATTTTTTATTCAAAAATTAGTCACTTTGCTCATACAAAAAGCAAGAGTTTGTAGGTAAAGGGAAACAAGCACAGAAACACAAGTCGTTGTTTACCCAATCGAAACTTCCAAAACTGAGGTAA
This sequence comes from Ignelater luminosus, assembly GCA_011009095.1. Taxonomy (NCBI): domain Eukaryota; kingdom Metazoa; phylum Arthropoda; class Insecta; order Coleoptera; family Elateridae; genus Ignelater; species Ignelater luminosus. The sequence goes on from VTPC01008511.1 coordinate 66,946, forward strand.
GAAACTATCAAATTTCATGACCGCCCCTAATTTACGATTTGCCTACCAGTTGATAACGTAAATCAATGTATTTAAGGCATAGCAATGGGTTTACAGAAGCAATTCACATACCAGGATTTCTGCAGTTAAATACAAAAACATATCAATGAAACAAATTAACATAATTATACGATTTAATTTGCTTTAAAATTTTATCACAAAGTCCAAAGGTATACATACTTATTTATAATATTCTGAGATTATTCTTTTAAACATTTTAATTTTCATATTAAAAATACAATAATTTTTATTCAAAATAGAAAAGTAATTATGTAATTTACCATTTCATACCTATTGTAAAAATTGTAGTAGAAACCTTTAACAGACGGATTATACTACCTTAAGTTTTACCTTTTTTTTGTTGAAAACGAGCGACAGGTTGAGAAATTAAAGAAAGTTTTATGTAATGCAAAAATTCAGAAGCACTGTAAAGGTTCATTTGCTGTAGATGAAGATAAGAGCTTGCTAAAATTTTAAAAGGTTTCTAAATACTTTGTTGTACCTACATTTAAAGTTTACTAGAGTAAAATTGATTTATGTAGCGAGAAAACAAAAAGGCACAAGAGATGCTAATGCAAAACAAACTTCAAGGAAACCTCGTGCTTGTAATGCTTAAAACTTTCTTCTAAAAGTGTGTCTGTTTTTAGTGGAACATAAACGAAGGATCTTTTTTATTTCAACTATTCTATCGTTGGGAGCCTTTAAAAATAAAAGTTAGAAAAATGTAGTTTTTGTTGATGATGAAAGAATTTGTTAACCCGTATTTGTATATCAAACATAATTTACAAAAATTAAATTTAAAAAATGCATGACTGTTCTTTGTGAAATGATCAACTTACTAAATCTCTGTGTTTGACATTCAACTAGTTTACAATAGTGAATTAACTCTGAATGATAAACAAAGCGATCGTACAAGTACAGAGAAGAGAGAATCAATAATCCGTTTTGCTGAGGCAGAGATAGCTTTTTGGGTACAAACATCGGCATCTCTTTGATGGTGTAATCAATCACGAGCTTCCTCGAGGTTTCTCTGTGAGATGTTAATTACATTAAAGTTTCACTTACTGCACGCCTCAGCTTTGGTTAGTTGTCTGTTGTAAAACTTGACACCTAATAGTAAATAAACTTATAAATAATATTGCGCTTACCAAAATGTCAAAACTTAGAAAAGTTTTAACTTGAGAAAGCGCTAAACTTTGGATGATACCAACAGCTTGCAATAAAGTAGAGAAACCAAGTTATCGAAGTGTAAGAGAGACTAATGTAACAACTATAAAAGGGCAGCGAGGGAAGTCGGAGATGTAACTTTTGGATTCAGCAGGCCTTTCTCAATCAGTTAATTTTCTGACACGACATGCGTCAGATCTCCACTCTAATTAAAACGACGTATTTTCTACGAAACTTTGGACCCCAAAAGGTTTCAGAAAATGAGGTTAGAAAGTATAAATTTGTGATATCCTCGTTTGATGGCAGATAAAAAGTTTTCATTACTGCCATCTTTGTGAAAAGAAATTCAATACGCTTCTGAAGTTCAAAGTTAAAATCGTCGTGTTGCACCTAAACTGCATCAGTTGGGAATTCTAGATGGAAGTTCAGAAAGAATTATTGATACCTGTCTAGAAATAGTAAAATCCAAGGTGAATATTTTATAAGCGCCTTCATTCAGAATATAGAGGAGCCGCCTTTTAGAGAGCTCATCATTATGGTTAAAGATTATAGATAATTTTAGAGAGATAAGAAACCTTTTTAAAATTTAAGAAAAAATGGATTATCAAAACGATCAATAAAGATGAAATGTCTGTAATTAAAACTTTTAAATTATAAGAATTTTACTTAAAAGTTTAATAATTAATTTAGAGCTTTTTATTGTAAAAATATAATTATCTTAGGTTGTTTCACAATTACTGCGTGGCACTCTCAATATACTTATTAAAATTGCATGGATGGACCACATCTTTGATATATTGCAATTAGAAGTTGTTGTAGTAATGCAACATATAAAATTCAATCTAATACCTAGGGAACACGATTTAAAAATTAGCCATCACATTTCAAGATGCTAGTGACGTATACACGAGTGCAACCAGGTCCGAAGTGAATTGGATAACACTGAAAACAGACCCAAAAAGAATTTCACTCATACGAAATGAGTATGACAGAAAACAAAAAGAACTTGGACAGTCGCAAGAGACGCATCAGCTGACGGAATTGGACTCAGAAAAGAGGGCATAAACAATGCAAAAAGAGTCAAAAACGTGCAAGACAGTAAGCTATACTAAACAAGACAATACAAAGCGGGTAACGCAAATATGGCCAGGCGATGACTGAAATGGGCAAATAAGGTCCATTGGCCGCCAAAATCTTTGTTACGGTCGAAACTAGCGACAACAACAAATAATGAGGCCAAACAAATATTACGTTTCAGCTTAGCAAAAATAGCAAATAAATTCGAAAATTAACTGCAAATGTAATCGAATGCGCTCTCGGTAGTAGGCCAGTAAGGGATTTGCCCAAGGAGGGTTTTCGTCTAGACACGGCCCTTAACCTAACCCTTAACCCTTGGCTTAACACATCAATACGCTGTGTCTCACTATACGTTTTTGTCCACGTCTGGCTAATTATTTATTATTGAAACGATTCCAGTTATCCATTAGCAAAGGAATTCTTGAAAGGGGTTGTACAATTGATGAAAATTTAAAATGAAATTTTGTAATAAATGAGGAAACTAACAAATGTACAGTTGTAAAGTTAGTAAAACTCTATCAAGTTATATGGCATAAAGCTACATTACCCTATTAATGACAATGGTACAAGGATTATAGCGTATCAAGTCAGATATATTAATGTATATCTACTAAACAGAAGGTGAAAATATAAAATCAAACACTAAACACCTTTAAAGGTAATTGAAACGTATCTGCTCTAATTACTAATTACTTGTTACCCTGTGTCACCTTCTACAACAAGTTTCTAGTTCAACGTTCAGGGTTAGGTTTAAGTCATTAGAAATTCATGCTTTCTCCACTATCCACTGTAGTAAAATACAACGCAAACTAAACTTTTAATAGGGTGTCGTTTCTAGGGACTACCTAGTGGCTAATTATATTTGTAGCCAGTACGTTCTAGGTGTTGTAAATTTACTATTGCGCTTCTGTTTTCTGACTCAATTACTTAAAATGTAAATAAAACAAAGCTCAAAATGTACTACTTTCTGGAAAACTGCACTTTATATAAATATGCATTTTAATTCCTCGCTTTAATTTTAAAACTATGCAAAAATGTAAATGTCTAGAAACATAAATAAACAAAAACAAAATATCTACGAACCTGAACCCATTTAATTATGTATTTTTATTTGGTTAAACAATGGTTGGGTATAAGTTATGCAGTATAACTTCAAACTATTAAATTAGAGTTTATGATTATAATACTTGAAGGTTCTGTTTACGGCAGGTTATAAAGCTGTGTGTGTAATGTAGTCTCTTGTGCTTGCAAAATAGGTCAGGAAGAAAGTTTGACAATAAATTTGTCAATACATTTAAACAGGCTTTTTGCTGACAGAATGGAAACTGCACCTAAAAATTGGTCTATATGATACA
>VTPC01008512.1:0-24530 GCA_011009095.1 Ignelater luminosus
AGCAAATGTTCCTACAACCACTTTGAAGGGATTACAGGGGTTTTATAATAGGGTATAAAAGAGTGTTTATTGCCACTTAAAGAGTCTGTACGAATTTAACTGAAATAAGAGACAAGTCATATAAGCTCTAATCTTAAGAAACTAACGCGTTATTAGTATGAATACTCATACTCAGCCTTCATTATAACCTCAGAAATACAGAAGTCGTTCCCATAGCCATTTTATCATTACTCAGCTTGCGGGTTAGTAAACAATAATGCATTTTTCCTTTATAATTTTCTCAAGGCAATGCAAGAGTCAGCAGCAGCAGTCATCGTAATTCGCCGCCGTAGGCGGCTGGCTCCTTAGAGGATTTAACCTCTCTTAAGCCTGGAGAATGAGGGATGTTGGTGGGTAGGAGTGTCGACGGAGCGGTGCGTCGGAGTAGGAGTTGGTGGTAGTCGTTGTCGAGTCATGTCACGTACCAAGCAGTCCGCAAGCCGGCCCACGAGGTGATGGTTGATGGCGACGATGAAGCAGGCCGGAAGCAGGTTCTCCATAATCCCCGCCGGTGGTGTTGCCGATGACCCAGGTTGGATGGAGTACCCAAGGACGGCCAGCGAGCCGTCACACAGAGACGACGAGGAGTTCAACGCGACGGTTCTTTTCAGAACGGTGTTGGAATTGTGTAATGAGGAGTGTGAGAGTGTGTATATGTTTGTGTAGTGGTGTGTGGGTGTCTAGGTGTGTATAGTGTGCCGTGGAAGTGCAAAACTGTTCCGGCATTTGCCTTAACCACTGGGGAAACCACGGAAAACCCAGTGAGAACAGTGTGGTGATTGGATTGGATGTGGTGATTATTGGCGGGAAATGATGGCGGGAAAGGATTTGGCGGGAAGAGTAGCGGATTGGCGAAGAAAATCCGGGCGCAGTGGTGATGATACCTCGAGGAGTCTTAGGCTCGAGGATTTGGAAAGGAAAGGATATGGTGGTCACGGTCCGGTAGCTACCCGGGCCGATCGGATGAGACTGAGATGGTTGGATGAAGTTGGCCGGGCCTGCGCCCCCCGACGCAGGCTCCGGGTGGTGGTGGAGCGGCCGTTGATCCATCTACTGCATCTAGGGTTGGTGGAATTCGTGGCGGTCGCGGTCCTCTGGCTCCCCAATTCCTGAAGACCGACGGTCGGTGGGATGATGCAGCAGTACAACCTCAAGTCGCTCCGTTGGCGGTGGAAATTGGACCAGGCCTGTGCCCCCCATACACAGACTCTGGAGGGTTGGATGGCGGTAGCCCTCCCGACTACCGCGTTGGTGGTTGAGCCCGTACTCTTCGTCGCCGATGCACCACGCTCTCGCTGGAGACCGGGTCGACTGCCTCGCTTCGCACTCGAAGCCGGAATGCTGCAAGAGTCACGATTCGCTTTCTTATTTAAGCCACCTATAGCAACCAGCTCCGTGGTTGCCTTCGGTGGCAACATATTAATTCTTCTCGGCTATTGTAAAGATAAAGATTGAACTTTGTCTCCTAGTTAGGCTATATCTTCATAGATATTGCCGTCTTCGCTTCGGCGGCAATACCAGAAATCTTCTTAAAGTAAAGCAGTGTCGTATTGGAGCACCGAGATACGAACAAATTAAATTACAGATTTCTTAATCCCAACAACCTGTACTATTGTTCCCACATTTAATAAGAATTAGTCCTCTCATGTTATATGAATTCTCGGTGGGGCTTTTTCCTCAGCCCGATACTGGAAATGAGTCAAAGCTTTTGTTGTGTACTTCTGTACTATATAGTTAAATTACAGTTACAAAGTTAACGTTACTTATGTATGTATTGTTGAGATAGATGATAATTCTGTACAGGTGTATTTTACATTCTACGTTACTTTGGGGAAAGGCTAATTAATTAATTATTTTTCTTCAAACAATCCTTTTTGAGCTTTCTTCACATTCTTACCGCGAACAACGTTTAAATTAAAAAAAAAACTTTTGCCGTAAAAATGTGAAAAAAGCTCAAAAAATTTTTTTTCCATTTTAATCGTGATTATAAATTGTTTAGAGGCAATAAACGTGTTCCTTTGATTTTTTTCAAAAGTTTGATTGTTTGAAGCAAAGAAACGGTTGGCTAGATCGAATTGCAACTTCACAGAGTTTTTGTGGGTATACTGAACTATAAAAGTCACTCTTAACATTAGTCATTTCATGAATATTTGTAATTTAGTCATTGATTTTCTAAAAAACCATAAATTACCCTTTTTTTCTTGTTTTTCAAATTCATGTCAAGAATGGAAAAAAACCTTTTTCCGAAGATTGTAGGAAATTTATTCCAGTTTCCAAAACTGCCCTTTAATTTTCTGTAGGATCATTCGTTGCTGAAATATCGATGATTAAAGACGAAAGGATCCTTTTCCACTAAAACTCTGATATCTCGGTGAGAAATGGTCGTATCGAGGTTTAAAGAAAAGGAAATTGAAGCTGAATAAACAAGCTATCCGGTCCATGCAATGGTTTAGCTGAAAAAAATTTTTCCGAGTTCGTGAACCCAAAAAGATTTGCAAAATTTCTTTTGCGCGCTATTTCTTAGGATTGCGTGATAACCGTAGCTTTCAAAGATTTTTGGCTAAAAGATCTGAAACCTAGAATCTTGAAGCTTCAAAATGCTTTTTTTAAAATCTCGCTACGAGCATTTTTCACTGAGATACAGCATTTCTAAAATCACTAAAGAATTTGGGAAATTTTTTTGTTCCTTTAATTGTTTTCATTAGTGGATTAGAAGTATAAATTATTTCAATACGGTCCTTGGTTTACCCAATCGTCTGTGACACGTGCTACCACTTGCATTTGATGATTTTTATGAGTGACCTGCTGTGAAATACTTAAGAAGTCAAAGTCATAAACGCACTATATCTTTTGGAATACTATACTTAGAAAAATCGAATGATTTTATGTTTTATTTTTGCAGCTTATAACGTGCATATTTAGTGCATACTCGATGAAAGTTTTATTATAATAAATTATATGTGCGCAATATATGTAACATAATAAAAAAAAATACTTACATAATTGTTCTAGGATATTATTTATTTTCGTAAAAGAAAGATCCCTATTTCTGATGCTATGGAGGGGAAGTTGGTGATGTCATACTTGCTTTGCAGTGTTGCAGTTATACATTAGGGTTCTTGCTGAAATGTTGTGAAGTGCAGTGACAATAATGGACTCGCAGCAGGGGTTTCTTCTACACCAATCGATACATCATAATGAGTACGTAAACGTTTCTTATAACTGTGTGCATGTTATATATTATGAATTATCCTTCTTCTTTCTTTCAGTTTCCAAAGGATGAATCATTTGCTTTTGGAGTCGAGCTTTGGTATTAATAAGCGAAATATAAGAGGGGAAACTCCACTACTAGTATGTTTAAAACTGAAGCGATCGCCTGCATTTATCAAACATTTGCTTATTTCTGGAGCGGATGTTATGGCTGCCGATCATAAAGGAATAACGCCGCTTAGTGTAGCATTATCTTATCACACTAGAATCACTTATCGTCGGTTGTTGCTAGAATATGGTAATGCAGATCTGCAATTTACTAGGGAACCCTATATTAGTACCAAAATCTGTGAAGCGGTGAGGTATCAGCAATGTCAGTTCGAATCTTTCGTTATTAATCGTGGATTAACTACTGAGAAGATTCTATTGTGCATTAAAACTCGAGGCTTACCACCCGGTGAAAATGTAGTTCTTAAAGACTTAAATATTTTTCTTGATATGATGAAGATGCACCAATTCGTAGAAGATTACAATCGCATAGTGTGTCATACGTTAGTAGATCATTCTATGGGCTTATCTAATGCGAGTGTATTTAAAGCGATTTGGGAAAGAGAACATTCGCGTATTGCAACCTTTAAACAGTCTTTGATGGTGGAATTTTTCCGAGAGTGCAAATTTAATTGTTCGGAATATATCCAGTGTCTGCATTTAATATTAACTTCCGAACACGCCTTGTATTTTATAAACTCGTTCCATAATAACAATTTTCTTTGTTGGTTGAGTTGGTCGCTCAAGTCCAGAAACATATATAAATGTAATAGAATACCAATACTTTTACGCTGTGTTAAGTTTGTTAATGTAACTATTAATGATATTAGGGATACTTGCGGGTATTTCAAGTTTAATGTAGATGTTGTTATACTTCTTCAATGTATCAAACCAGAAGAATTAGGTACGGAATATTCGCATGAAATATCTGAATTTATATTAAAATTAGAAAATGATCCTAAGCTAAATACTGAAAATTTAGATCATTTAGAGTTGATTCCTAAATTAAGTTACCGTAGATTAATCAACAGCGCACCAGAAGAACTGTTAGATCTTAATCCGGTTATTAAAAGGAAAAGAGAAATTCTCAATCAAGTGCCTACGCTATTTGTTCTTAGTAAATATCGGTTCCAGAAAAGTTTACAGACCTTTTATAATGTAGAATATGTGAGTGAATTTCGTCAAATAGTAAGAAAGTTGAATCTTCCTTCGTCTATTAAGAAAATTCTTTGCCAAGAACCTCCAATATACTATGAATAAATCGATTTAAAAATATGTTCCTTGTTTGACTACAATAATTATGAGTAAGATTGGATTGTTTAGCATCTGTATAATGAACAACTGTTGTTTGTTGTGCAATGTTGTAAGTCTTGTACTTCAGTGATTAGATTCGTGATATTGTTTTTGTAAAATTCGATTTCATATTTATTCAACTGTAAATTAATTTTAATAAAAATTGTTGTTAAACAATGTTTGCTTTTATTTGAGACTTGTTTTCACAGAAAATGTATTTCTACAGGTACGTATTCAATTTGTGTAGATGTTTCTTGTTCAGAAAGTTTTAAGAAGTAAATGAAATGAACTTTTATTATCCTGAAAGGTTAGAAAATTTGAGTACGGGACTTTGTATTTACCTGGGCCGCAGGCTGTCGATTGTTGCTTAAGTTACAAAGATGGTGTCTATTAGAAATATACTTACATTTCTAAATATACGCCAGTTAGTCCAAGCTGGAGAAGTCTTTCCTTTAGGATAACGGCCTGAAAGGTGTTAAACCTCATTCTCTTATAATCTACAAATTTTTCCAGAAAATGAAAATATATTTATTTATCATTTCTACATTTCCTCTGCACCTATAGGCGACAGGTATCTTCTCAAAGTCTAGTGGCCTGTGAAAACCCCAATTTGACAAGTCAAAATTGGTTAAATAGTCTTTCGCCTGGCAATAGCCACTCCTTCTTAGCCTGCTCAGCTGTTGAGTCTCGTAAGCCCATGCATTCAGGGCTGACGAGATACGTTGCCTTGATATTCTCAGAAAAGCTTCTAGTCCTAAGCAGGGGTACCCCCGATTCTAAGTCTAATGAGTTCGTCCGCATCTCGTCACCATATAACTTGCTATGTCCTGAAATCCAGGCAAGATTAACCTCCTTTGCTGTGGCAAGTTTATCCAAAGCGTCTCCACACTCCTGCAAAAGAGAATTTTTGTCAGCAGCACAGACATCTTCCAGTGCCGCCTGACTTTTGGACTATGTTCTTCGCCATCGTCCTTGCATTTTCCCTATATGCCAGCGAAAGACAAAACACAAGCTAAAGTGTTAGTAATTTATTTCTAATTTAACTATACAACCGCAACCATACACTTTACACTACAAAGACACTAAAATAACATAAAGAGAAAACAACGCACAATCTTGTCTAGTTCTGTAACGTACTATAAAATATAAACAAGCGCTCAAATAGTATAAAACAGGACACACAATCTAATACTACGCAATCCTATAATAAATCTAAACAACGCAAGGAGAATGATAAAAACAAAGAGCAGCAGAGAAAAACAGAGGTTAGAACCCGCTATAACCTCTTATTATTTTCAAATTTAGCCAATCACGTAAGCCATCGCATCAAACTGACTGATAGATTTAGAAACGCTTCTAAAACTTAGAAAACTTGAGCAAACTAAAGATATTACGTTATTGTTTCAGACTGATAGTCAAGTTTGATCAAACTGACTGATACTCCAGTAGCAAAAATGGTTGGACCAACGTAGGCATTTTGTTAACAAGTATGGTTGGCCAACCGTAAGATTTGGCATAGTTGCCTACTACTTCCCAACCAACCATTTCTCAAAGTTAGCACAACAAAGATTTCCCACTAAATGTTGTCAGATTCGGTAATTTCGACGAGTATTTTTCATTGTTGGTCCAACGTTGGCAAAAAGTTATAAAATTCGGTATTTTCAGCAAGTATTTATCATTGTCGACAGATTAATTCCTCTATCTCTCTTGGTTCGATAGCTAGCTTCCTTTCTTCGTCGGCAGCTTTTTTCATTTCCAGTTGAAGTTGCATTTCCCATACCCTTCCGACACCACTTTCTAATTTTCTGACCCGCGAAGTTGGCATATCTATGACAAAAAATAATTCTTCAGCTTGATCTTTTCTTGCTTCTTTAGGATAGGATTATCGTCTTTTCACAATTATCGCAATAATAACATAAAACGGAAATAACGCCATTTTTTACTTCTTTTTAAAATTGCATCTTTTCTCATAGTGCATGTGCTATCGTGCAAATCGACTATCCGATTTCCTAAAACTGATTGAACATTTTCTGCTGAAACCATTTAAATTTCTAAATCTGGTAAGTGTTCCTCGGACAACCTAAAACAAATTAAAGATAAGACGATTAGCAAAGCTTGTTAGTTTAGTAAATTCGGAAGATTCTTTATTCCTTTTAGCTTTACGGTGCTATCTTTAAAATTAAACCAAGAAGGTGTACGAGCAGTCCAAGGGAGGAGACACCTTTCCTAAAGTGTTTTAAACTACTTAAGACTACACAAGAGATACTTACTAATCAAAATAAGTAATGCGAGCGTCTTCTGGAACTCTTTCGTTGCTGCTACAAAGACAAAAGGTATTTTCTCGTATTCGACGTCTTCTCTGAGCTTGCGATGCTTTTCCACGCTTTCGCATAATGCCCGTATGACGCATTATAAAAAATCTCGCAAAATAATTTATAAAATATTAAAACTATTAATGTAACCTTTACATACCTTTAATAGAAAGAAACGAATCGTAATTCAATTATTATCAAATAAAATACAATCATTTTATTGCCATACCCTAAAATTAATCGTGCATATGATAACCCCCATAGACACTGTGATGATCGAATATGCGTTTCTAATCAGTATAACACCAAATTAATTGGTAATTAAGTATAAACCCTTTGTTTGGCACGCAGGTATTATAGTTAAGCTCGAAAATGAAACCACAATAAGCTTTTTCAAAAACATTCCTTCTCAAAGATTGTACTACGGTGTGCGACCTTTATTTATACTTAATTTGAAGAAACTGGTTTAGCACAAAAGGTGATTTTAGGGGATCGTTTTGATTTCACATACGAAACTGACTTACAATTTGATTTTTTTATTTTTAAGCATGTTGAAGTTTTCTAAAATAACGGTGTTGTTCATGATTTTCTATCTTTTACCAGTTAGGTATGCTATAATTGAGAGATAAAGAAGACAAAACATCAAATTATCACCAAAAGTTGTTTTTGCTGTTATCTGTTTTAATATAAAAGGTTATCTGTTAACTAACATTATTAGAAATTTGATAAACAAACTTGTCATAGCTATGAAAACGTTAAAAATAATAAATTTTCTTTATTTTTTAATTAAAGAGCAGGAAGGACTTTAGTAGGTACAAACCCTTCTGCCACTTGACCTCTATTATATAGTTTGAATAAGAAAACCTCGATTTGACTGAAGCAAATTATACATGTAAAAATATTTATTTTTATATCATACCTAATAATACTTTATCATACAGAAAAATAGAGAGAAAAAGTTGTTTACATTATTTGTGAAATAGTTGATAAAGAAATAGTTACAAATCAGTTTTATATCTTGTAGTTTACACACAAAATGTTAAAGTTAAGAAGTGCACTAGTGTTTCTTTTTTTTACAACTTGTATCGTTTACGTGCAAAACAGAAATGAAGACGATGGTTCAGGTTTCCTAAAGCAACCAAATCGGAACCCTTCTGACTATCTCTCACAGGATGAAGCTCTGCTTTATGATGAAGAAGGTTTTTAATTTTTATAATAATAATAATGTCTTTATTGTGCAAATTAACAATTTTCTAAAAATAATACACATAGAGCAAAAAATAAATACAATTATTAAACACAATGGGCGAAGTTCAGTGAGCAACCAAAGTTGCTCCCTGCTCTTCCACTTAACCCATAAGGTTATATTCAGAAAAAAAAACATATACATAAGCCTTGAGTAGTTGAAATATGTACAGTAAGCAAATTTAATACATTTATTAAAATTGCACACATAATTATGACGATAATTATGACATAAAAGGTATAATTCATACTACCATATATATTTTGTGCAGAATCGATAGGAATATCAAATATATTGTATATTTACTTCTGCTTTAAGAAGTTTCGAACTTACTTTTTAAACATATTTATATTATTTTGCTTTATATCCGACGAAATAGAATTATATAAATTACCAACATTGTATGAAAACGACCGCTTATATAATGTTAGTCTATGTAGGGGAATATCAATAGTATCCTTCCGCCGGATATTTATATTATGAATATCTGTTAGAAAAGTGATTTTATTATAAAGGTAGGGAGGAGTTTTATATAAAATGATTTTGTGATATAAAACCAAAGAGTGCAGTATACTTTTTTTCCATGTTTAACCATTTAACTATTTCTAATTTGTTACTTATACGTTCTCTTCTATTTATTCCATATATAAGACGAAGGCAAGAGTTTTGAACTGCTTGTATTCTTCTAGAACACTCCCTCGTTAGGCAGGGTTCATAGACGGAGCTACAAAACGAAAAGTGAGACAATACTAAAGAGTTACAGAGCATTATTCTAGATTGTTGTGTTAGTATACTCCTGATTCCAAAAATATGTCGTAGATTTGAGAAAGCACGTTGCAAACAAAGTTTGACGTGATTAGAAAACCTCAGATCCACATCAATAACTAGACCTAGATTTTTTGTAGAGTTGACATATTCTAGTTTTTGATCTCCAGTTTTGATTTCTAGAGTTGCCTGAATTTCGTCTCTTATTTTGAGAGAAACATTAAACAGTAAAAGCTTAGATTTCTTTGAATTTATATTTAATGAATGTTCAGCTGCACTGCTAATAAATTCTTTCAAATCCTGATTTATTTCTGCATTGGCTTTGACAATATCTTCCTGTTTAAAAGAGTAATATAACTGCGTATCATCAGCATACAGATGGTATTTACAAAAACGTAATTTAGTTACAAGATTACTAGCGTATATTGTGAATAAGAGCGGTCCTAAAATAGAACCTTGTGGCACTCTACAACTTAGTTCCAGGGCATTAGAGTAGTTGTCATTATTAAGAACAACCTACTATCTATGTGTTAAGTAACTACGCATTAGTTTAACAGCACGAATATCAAAACCAATGAAATGCATAATGGATAGAAGTATGTTATGCTCAATGGTATCAAATGCTTTAGAGAAATCTAAAAGTATTAATGCAACAGATTCATTATTATCATTAACATGAAATATATCATCAGTTACCTTTAACAATGCAGTTTCACAACTATATCCATTCCTAAAACCAGATTGGAATTTAGGTGGAACATTAAATTGACCAAGGTGTCTCTTTATCTGATAATACAGTACTTTCTTAAATACTTTGGACAGTACAGGCAGGATACTAACAGGTCTCAGATTCGATAGGGTCTTAGGAGTGGATGTTTTGGGTAAAGGATGTACTAATGATGTTTTCCATGCAAAAGGAAAAACCGATTTTTCAATACAAGAATTTAGGATGTGTGTTATGACAGGCAAAGTTACAGGACAACAAAATTACAACAACCTGTATAACAAATAAAATGAAACAAATGAATTTTAAAGCAAATAAAATTATATTATTAATACAGTGTGGTCAGATTTCGATGGGATTAAATGGGTAACTTTTTTATTAGCGCAGATAAATGAAAACGGCTTAGGTATTCGTGACCTTTTCTTTCATCCTTATTCCATTACCGTTGCCATAAATAAGTTGCCGTTTTCTGTTTTTTCCTTAGAAAGAAAAAGTGAAAAATGACCGACTCCTTAAATTTGCTGTAACTCTTTTATTTTCTAAGTTAGAACGAAATCATTTTAGCATTGTTCAGGCACTTTTTAACGTAGAACTCAGTGCCATTAGTCGTTTTTTTCTAGCTTTTTTTATAACTGCGCTGTAACTCAAAGTTAAATTTTGGACCACACTGTATAGAGTCAAATTAGGGGTTTTTCCAGAAAACTTTACAAAAGTTTTGAAACTTTGTAGGGTTGTTAGAGGAAGTCTTCTGATGTATGAAACATAATTATCCCTCTCTTTTTTGGTGAGCTCGCGTAGTTAGAGGACAAAATCTGTCAATTTTCTAACTTTTTCTCTGTTTTTTGTAAGTATCTCGGAAAATATCGATTTTAGCAAAAAATACAATCTGTACAAAATTAGACCAGACAAAATTTCCTACAAAGTCGTCTCTATTTATTTTTTTCTATCGATGATTGTTTTTGAGATAATTGAGTTTGAGGTGTGATCGTGTTTTAGGAATTGATGAAAGAAACCGTCATCGTACACTCGAGGGCAGCCGTGACCATGGAACCTGTTTATGAATAATATTGTATTATCCGGTATTCAGATTATTAAATATGGTTTTAATTTTAGAGGTGAGGGGGATACTTTTCGGTCCTTTTCTAGTTTACAGCGATTTTTTGGAAAGGTGTGGAGTGCATATGAAATGTTACTAGATAAAAAATTAAATTAGATGATTCTCTCGACAAAACAAGATAGTAACATTCTAATTTGTTTTATCTGAAGAAGGTAAACAATAAAACATTTCGCAAAACTTGAAACCATTTAATGATGGATACCAATATAATACAGTGAACAACGGAATTTCTCCGGAATTATTTTACAAATTATGTATGTAAGAAAAACAAAAGGTGAGTATTTTTTTTCTATTGCTTTTTATTCTTCCTTCAAGATGATTCCTTCAACAGTAGGATCCAGGCCATTCCAGCAAGCACCGTGGACAGTTGTGGCACACAGTGAAGCAATTCATGTCAATTTTTCTGTATCCACACTTACTCCCACAATAACTCCAAGCACATCTACAGAAGATGAAGTTGAGAACATCTTCAGGAGCAACCGGATCTTTGATTGTAGTAGATACTTGGTTCCCATTAGACTTTTGCTCACAACCCCACTGTTCAGCAAGAAGCCCATTTCCCATCCAGAACTGTGCTTGGTGGTAAACTTAATAAGAATGCTGCATAGCTATCTCTTTGATGGGAGGTAGAGAAGGTAGATTTAGTTTAATGTTCAAGACAGACTTGGTGAAACCATCATACCTAAGCAGGGTTAGGAAAGTTGTGGATGTAGAAACTCCATAGCTCCAAAGCCATGAAGTATTTTTCCCCGCTTTGGCTATGAAATGCAGTCCCTCATGTAGCAGCAAAAGTCTGCAACCAGCTGCCTTTCCTTTTCTGAAAGAAGCCGACGTTGGGTCACACACTGTAAAAGCATGAGCAGAAAGTATGCCATGCTGTAAGTCCTTTTGTTGTTGTTGTGTCAAAGAGATTACCTGTGTTGAAACTTTTTCCCTACTAACCTTATAAAAGAAACTATTTCGTTCGGCAGATGCCAAAGATGTGAGGAGTACGGGGAGATCTATATTTATATCCTATATCCGTATAACATACACTAGATTTTTCAATGACCTACCTCAGTGCATAAATAAATTGCCGATGCATAAATACTCGTACATAAAACTGGTCTTCTACTTGTGGTTGGCCAACATAAATCACATTTAAAGGGCTTCCAGGGTGATTAAACGCAGCCTGACATGTAGATAGTCGTCAAAACAGCTTCCTGTACCCAATTTCGGAAACACCTCAAATTCCAAGCTCAATTATCTCGGAAACAGTCATCGCTAGAAAAAGATGAATAAATCAATTTTGTAGAAAATTCTGTCTAGTTTAATTTTGTATAAAGTATATTGTTTGCTGAGATGGATATTTTTCGAGATATTTACAAAAAACTGAAAAAAGGTTTGAAAATTGACAAATTTTGCCCTCTACCCACACGAGCTCGGCAAAAAGGAAACCTCTCTCTTAAATACTCTACAAAGTATCAAAACCTTTGTGAACTTTTGCGGAATACACCCTTTTTGCGCTAATTTGACAGTATTACATTGTTTTCTTGAATTTACAGATTATCTTACATCACGATATGCCCCACAGCAACAAAGTTATCAAGACGACCTTCCCTATGTAATCACAGAAAGCAGGCTTAAGAAAATCCGAAGTAATTTTATGTACTGGTATTTCGATTTGGGAAAACCATACGGTGGGGGAGACTGGCAAAACGGAATCCACGATTCGAATTCTCAACTTCATAAAAATTTCAATTTTCAACTGCCCTTTTTTGGATTCAGATTCAATTACACACGAGTTTCTATTAATGGCTACTTGGAATTTAGCGATCCACCTTTAAATTACGCCAATTTTCCACTGAAATTTCCTGTGAGAAAATGGCCCAAACAAAATGATCATTCATTTATTGGAATTTTCTACAGTAAATGCCGACTTGGTAGAATGCAACCTGAAGATACAGATAAAAGAAAGGAAGGTGTGTATTTTAGACTTGAAAAAGATTTGCAATCACGCACTGATCAATTTGGGGTAGAAGTTAGAGAAAGAGTAAAATGGGATATCAGAGAAGGTATCATCGGGGCAGAAACATTCGAACCAAGACATGTTATCATTACTACATGGAAAAATATTTCTTTTTTTGGTGGCATTGAACTTTCAAAAACTAAGGTACCTAAGCATTTTTTTTAAATAAAGTGTAGTAACATTTACAAACCATTCCATTTTTAGACAAACACATTCCAACTTGTTTTGGCCACTGATGAAGTATTCACTTATGCCATATTCAATTATCTAGATCTTCGGTGGACAGCTCATACCGAAGCTTTCGGCGACACTGTAACCGGTGAAGGGGGTGTTTCAGCATATGTAGGTTTTAATGCCGGAAACGGTAAAGGAAGCTATGAATATATGCCTCACAGTCAAGCATCAGTCATTCGAGATTTAACTAAAACAGGTTGGGGTAATGGTTTTCCAGGTAGACACATTTTCAAGATCGATGAAGAAATTAGACTTGGAAGCTGCAACAAAGATATTGGTAAAATCATCAATCTTATTAATTTCTAATCTTAAAAACGTTTAAATTTAGATGGAACCAATCTGGAGTTCTTCTTTGCGCCAGAAGGTGGTAATATGTTAGGAGGAACTATAGTCAATGTAACAGGCCCTTGTTTTGAACCTTCTGATAGGGTATTATGCAGGTTTGATAGAGAAGAAGTATATGGAACAGTTGTAAATAGAAACAGGGCAATTTGTGTTCAGCCTCGACTGTATACAGAAGGCTATGTTAGATTTGAAATTGCTATAGACCCTGGAAAGTACAAGTGGAAAGGAAGATATTTTGTAGGTAAGTATTGAAATCTGAGAAAAGAAATATGGGAATGTTTAATTTAAATTTTATTTAAGAAAATCCTTTAATTGCTTCTCAAAAGATATTCTTTGAAGACTATTCGGTACACAAAAAAGATGCCTTAGAAATTAAGATCTCCTGGATACACAGAAATCTAACCGTTAATGAAAATACCAACGTTCGTATTTCCTTATGGGGATATAGAGAAACAATAAGTGAACCAGAATTTCTATTCCTTGGCCAACTCACTAATAATACTCCAAATATTGGACGATATACTATTAATCCAGCAAAATATAGAAATTGCGACAACAAAAATGTATCTGATATTAAGTTTGGTTTTCTACAGATTAATCTAACAGAACCCATACTTATTGATGGAACGGATACCAAAATAACACCGATTATTTGGAGTAGACCCATACCGTTAGCATGGTATTTTGCTCCTCAGTGGAAACAAGAATATGGAATCAACTGGACAGAAACACTTTGTGATGATTGGATTAGAAATGATGGATTGCTAGCAAACTTTACCGACGAGTTGCCACATTGTCCTTGTACACTTGAACAAGCGCTAGCAGATAAAGGTCGCTATTTACCAGATATGGATTGCGATAAAGATGCAAATCCAACCTGTTTATATAATCGTGGAGCTATTCATTGTGTTCGAACGGGTTTACCAACGTATGTCACTATACATACAGTATGCCCATTCTCAAATATTCAGGGGAGAGCCCGTAAAATAGGCATACTGTATAATACAAAAAAATAAATAATTTTTATTAAGGTTTACGTTTTCAGGTTAGGAGGTTCTGAACAGCAATGTTGTTATGACAGGAATGGTTTTCTAATGTTGTCTTATGACCAACAATGGGGTTCGAGCCCACGCCGCTCACATAATTTGGGTTACCCTCCGTGGAACGAAGCAAAAAAAGTGCCATCTCTTTCTCAGTGGTATCACGATATGGTTCCGAAGTATCTGTGCTGCTCGTGGCAGGGTGAACAAGCAGTTGGTTGCGAAACTCTTCGTTGTGAAAAACGACCTACTGATAATTGTATTGGGTATCAAGCTCCGGAGGTTGCTGGAGTATTTGGAAATGGACATTTTATAACGTTTGATGATGCTAAATATACTTTTAATGGGAAAGGACAATTTGTGCTAGTACGAACTAACAACCAAACCAATCGACTGGATATTCAAGGAAGATTTGAACAAATGCCTAAGAATGTATATGGAGAAGTTAAAGCTACACAGCTAACTTCCGTTGTTGCTAGAGGAAACTCTTCAACAGTAGTTGAGGTTAGAATACGACCAAGATTAGCACAATGGCGTTACAGATTAGATGTTTTTGTCGATAACCATAGGATTTATCTTGATCGACCTTCACTTAAATTACAACATTTCCCAGGTGGGTAAAGCGTTAAATGTGTCAAGAATTTCTTTAGTTAACTAAAAGGTTGTGATTGTTTTTGCAGGTGTGACCGTGTATACTCCTGCATATATTCTTAATCAATCAGAAGTTTTGGTAATGTTCGACTCTGGTGCAGGAATGGAAGTTGCTGAAAATAAAGGATACATGACTGCCAGGGTATACCTACCGCGGTCATACGTTGTAAGCCATATTAATGTAATTTCTATTTTGTATTTATCTATCCATTATGGTTTTAGAATCAAACACTGGGACTGTTTGGAAACTGGAACTTCAATATATCAGATGATTTAACAGATCCTGATAATGTACAAGTAGTACTTCCAGAAGGATATCACGAAAGCGAAAGAATACATAACGATTTTGGTCTAAAATGGATGTTGCACGACAAACAAAAAAAGAATAAAGGACGTGCACTGTTTAAGTATGAATTTGGTAGAACTGCTGCTTTTTACAATAACAAAACATTCAAGCCAGAATTTAAAACGTCTCCAGAAGATATTATACCTTCGAATCGTGTTATTGAAATAGATAGAGCTTATAATTTTTGTGGTAGAGATGTTGAATGTCTTTATGATTATGCCGTGAATCTTAATAAGGATCAAGCGCACTTTACACATAATTATCAAAGTGCGATTATGAATTTGAAGGAAATTACTAAAAGAAAAGTAATATCATGTGGCGTTTTAAAAACTCCCAGATTTGGAATGAAAAGCACCTTTTTGTTTATTCCAGGAACAAAAGTTACATTTGAATGCTACGAAGGCTTTCAGCTTGTAGGAGACAAAACACGAGTTTGTACTACTGAAGGACATTGGGAGGTATCCGAACATGGGTTTACAGAATGTTTACGTAAGTTCTATCTTTTGTTTCTAAAAAAGTTACCATCTTCTTTTCTTTAGTTAACAATTAAATCAAATAATCTGACGTAATATGTAGATTTGCACTGGCAAAAAACAAACCAAAATTTTCAAACTAGAGTTTTCTGTTACCAATTGTTTTTCTTTGTGCACAGTCTAGAACTTTTAATTTTGTTTGTGTAATGTGAATACTTACTAATTTAAATTCTTCTTCTTTGAATTATAGGCATGCTCAAAAAGCAGTTGCAGAAGGGTGAAGAACATCAGAACCAGACGATGATGACGAATCAAAAATAGTTTCTAAGTAATCAGTTTATTAGTAGACACATACGTTATTTAAGTATAAGAATTTGTGCCTGATTTTATACAGAAAGATTCTTGGAAAAACAATTAACTGTGTTTAGTTTAATCAAAAGTTACTCATTTAGTAGTTTTTTTTTTAAAGAATAAATGTGTATTTCTGAAAAAGGTAAAACTCTTCATATTATCTTGGGTTGAGTTAAGTAAAACTTTCACTGGTCATTTATCAAGTGTTCAAAGCTGCAAAGACCAAGCTTATGTTACCATTGAATCTGAACGCAGTGATGACAACAAGATATAAGCCGAATTCTCAATTTAACACATTAAAAAAATCATCAGAATTCTCTAGATTTATACGAACGGCTATTTACAGCAGAGGCACTTTTTAACCCCCTTATATATATATATGCAACCCAAAAAGCAGTAGTTGCAGAATGCATCGCATTCCTTTATATACTGAACCACAATATCTGCGATTTTACCTACTTATAAATATTTTAAGTTCTAAAAATGCAATGTTCATGTAATTTACTCGTGTTAAAACCATTCTTAAATTAGTTATTTTTACATTAAATAAAAAAATTGTTTATTACGTCTCCATGCTAGTGACAAGTACTGTATTCAAAACGTACAAAAGTGGCGTTGTTGGTTTATATGCAATTTAAATTGTTAGGATCATACTTTCACTAAAAATTAATAAACTTGTTTGGCTAAACATGGAAAATCGTTGGAACTATCAATTAGGATAATTCATATATTCTCTTAATAGTATATTTAAATCTTTTTCTACATCTCTTAATTCTGAATTAATGCCTAGAGCACAAGTTCATTCGTTGAATACCAGATATAGGCGCATCCTTACAATTCCCTATCACCTAACTACCTTATTTTAAAGAAGTTTCAGATAGGTATAATGCAGTCAAGTTTTACAACTTCATTCGTCTGAATACAAAACTAAATTTAGATTCTTTTAAACAATAATGGTTAACCATTCATTATTATAAAATCAATAAAAATTATTCTTTAACTTCATAACATATCTCTTTAATAATCTACAGTTTTAGCTTTCATTAATTAAATTAAATTAATTTATTATTCTATTACTTTACATGTTCTCTTGGTAAAATAGAATTGGATTTGGCTAGATTACACCAAGAGGACGTGCAGTTTTATAGCATATGTAATCGTATTAATGATAATAAAAGGCAATAATATAAGACATAGTTTACACGCATCTTTATTTCCACAAAGTAAACTATAACTAGTATACATGATCAAAGTCAAACTTAAAATCGCGGAAAACAAAAACAAACCCAGGGTGATATACTACATTATTAATAATAATTTAGTATATTACATTATACCTATAATGTTAGTAGTAGGGATGGTAGGTTTATACTTGACAGAAAGCTGAAGTGTACATGCAGTTGCATATACTCAAGGGGGTTAAAAAGTGCCCCTGCTGCAATTAGCCGTTCGTAGATTTATTACTACTACTATTATCACAAATGAAACAAAAACAGAAACAGTAATACAAACATCAAAAAGTTCTATAACATAAAGAATACTTTTATAAAATAAAATATCAAACAAAAAGTAATATCAAAAATTCTGTGATAAAACAAAAAAGTCCTGTAATAAAAAATATCTATAATCGGCACAATTTGAATTCAGTACCTATCGGATTCTGATTCTTTTAGATCATAGAATGTTAGGCTGGTACTACCAATTATTAAGTGCATGTTTCTTTATGTCCATGGTAGTTTTCTTGCTGAACTGACTAAATTTGAGTTCTTTCAAACGTTCACAGGCACCTTACAATATGCGTTAGTGTTATTTGTGCTGCAAAGTTGAAGCTATTCCCCTATTCCTTCATCTCAGACAACTTTTCCCACTCGTGTTTGTATATCTGTTGGTATTGAGGATTGATTCAAACTTCGGTTTGTATTACGTCGTTACAATTAAAATTTATAAATAACACCAACATATAAATAACAATAACTAAAAAAAATCCCCAATTCCATTATCGAAGATTACAACCGAATCAAACTTTCATTAGTTAGTAGTTACCGCACTAGATGTCGGTCGCTCGTAGAATCAATCAAAGCCAGTTGATTGTGATACTAAGTACCGACACCAAACAAAAAACGATCGCAAATTGAGCTCAATAACAATTTTCTCTCCGCTAGAGGCGCTGTTTAGCTACGTTAGATTTGACAAGTTTAAACGTCAGTTTACAAGTTTAAGGTTATTAAAACTTAAATCTTAGAAAAAAAGTAATAAATAATGCGTTTTCGGAAACTTAACTCGTATTTCTGATCTGATCATACAAATTACATGGTATAGTTATTTGGGTTAACTCAATTTATTCAGAAACGGTTGCGCAACCTACAAAATTTGTTTTACAGCAATTTATAAAAAAATAATTGTGAAAGTAATAAAGATGATGATCAGGTAACAGAAAATATACACCTGCTCATACAAACTTTGCAAAGAATAAAGAATACGCAACAAGGCATTAATAATTACTTTTTTCTAAAATTTAAATTTTAATAACCTCGAACTTATAAACTGACGTTTCAACTTGTCAAATTTAACTTAAATCAACAGCGTCTCTAGCAGAGAGAAAATCGTCATTGAGCTCAATCTGCGATCGTCTTTTGTTTGGTGTCGTTACTGTATATCACAATCAACTGGCTTTGAAATCAATCTAATTGCAATCCAAAATAAATCTAAAAATTGTAACAAACAGGCCCGCCCTAAGCAGGAATAGAGGGCGTACACCGCACGCAGGCGGCGCGTTCAGGGGGGCGACAAATACAACGATCTCGTCATGTTTATACATTATATTAATCAGTACAAGGCTTGCTAGAAAAATTTCTGCAAATGGTTAAGAGAAACCAGATACAATTATTGTATTTCAAAAAATTCGCCCTTAGCATCAATACACTTTTGCATGCTCAAACCAATTTTCAAAGCATTTTTGCCAATTTGAAGCTGGTACCTCAGAAACCAGTTGTTTAAATGCCCAAGCGGCTGCTTCAAGCGATTAATAACGCTCACCACGCATCTTGTTTTTGATTGAGAGGAATAGAAAGAAATCATTAGGTGCTAGATCAGGCGAATACGGACAATCAATTTCACTTTTTTACTGGCTAAAAATAGATAGTTTGTGAAGCTGTGTCGGCACTTGTATTGTCATAGTGAAGAAGGATGGGCCGATTTGGATTGTTTTTTCTGATTTCACCGATGCGATGACTTTCGGCAAACAAATTGTTGTATACCAATAAGCGTTCACAGTTCTTCGATCCTCTAAAGCTATGATTGCCACACGTTCAGAAATACGGAAGAAACAAGCGATCATTTGCTTTGCAACACTGCATGAACGAACAAATTTTGTTGGTTTCGGCTCACCTCGAAACATCCCAACAGTGGATTGTTGTTCAGTTTCCCGCTCGTATAAGTAGATCCAACTTGCATCATTAGTAATAATGTCGTACACTAAATTTGAATGACCTCGGTTGAATTTCTTCAGCATTTCTTTGCACCAATTCGCACGATTCTTCTTTCGAGCTTCACTCAAATTATGTAAAATCCCGCGACTGCAAACATTTTGTACGTTTAAATTATCCTGTAAAATCGTGTGTATTGCTTTCACGTCAATGCCCAAGGTGACCCCTATGTCACGCACCGATCTCGCTTAATCATTTCAGGCACATCATCAATGTTAGTGATAACAACAGACGTGGATGGACGACCTTCACGAAATTCATCGCTGAGAAAAGAACATCCACGCTGAAACTCAGCAAAACAATATTATAAACAGTTCTATTCGATGGAGCTTCTTCACCAAAAGCCGCATTAAGCTGTTCGATGCGTTGTTCGCGAGAGTTTTTTTTTCACAAAATGATTTTTTTCAAAGCGCTACGTAAACAGTTCTATTCGCAAATAATATAATTTGATTATTTCGTTAGATCTCGTTTTAATTAATAAATAAATATTAAGTACTTAATAAATAAAGATAAGAATGAAATGTAAAAATAAGTTTTTAATTAAAAAAAGGAGTAACAAACCGACAGGAGGATTTGAACTGAGAATCTCCGCTTATCTCTATACCCCGATACCACTGTTCTCATGACGAGCAAGCATTCATTTTCAAAATATAAACAGAAAAAATAGATTATCTTAGATTTTCTTTATTTTAATTTATTTCATTACTTAATTTGTTAATTTAATAATTCAAGTTTTTTTAAGAAAAAAAATTATGTGATAAAATTAAAGATGAAAATATTAAAATTCAATACAAAATCGACTCAAGACCGCATCGCTCTACAAACGGCTAATTGCAGCAGAGGCACTTTTTAACCCCTTTGTGTATATGCAACTTCATGTACACTTCAGCTTCCTGCCTAGTAAACTTACCATTCCTACTGCTAACATTATAGGTATAATGTAAGTGCTGTTATTACACGTGCACAAAGAATACACGCACTCGTGGGTTTTTGTTTTCGTTTTCAGTGATTTTACGTTTGACTTTGGATCATTATATATTAGGTATAGTTTATTTTGTGGAAATAAAGATGTGTGTAAACTATGTCTCATATTATTCTCTCATTAATCTAGCCAAATCCAATTCTATTTAACCAAGACAACATGTAAATTTGATTATGAAAGCTAAAACTGTAGATTATTAGGGAGGCATGTTATGAAGTTAAAGAATATTTTTATTGATTTTATAATAATGAATGGTTTAACCATTATTGCTTAAGAGAATCTAAATTTAGTTTTTGTATTCAGACGAATGGAGTTGTAAAACTTGACTGCATTATACCTATCTGAAACTTCTTTGAAGTAAAGTAGTTAGGTGATACGGCATTGTAAGGATATGCCTATATCGATGAATGGACTTGTGCTCTAGACATTAATTCAGAATTAATAGATGTAGAAAAAGATTTAAATGTACTATTAAGAGAGTATATGAATTATCCGAATTGATCATTTCAGCGATTTTCCACGTTTAGCCAACCAAGTTCATTAATTTTTTGTGAAAACATGATCCTAACAATTTAAATTGCATATAAACCAATAACATCAATTTTGTACTTTTTAAATACAATACTTGTCACGAGCATCAAGACGTAATAAACAATTTTTTTATTTAATGTAAAAAAAACTAATTTAAGAATGGTTCTAATAAATTACATTTTTAGAATCTAAAATATTTATAAGTAAATATCGCGGATATTGTAGTTCAGTATATAAGATCGTGATGCATTCTGCAACTACTGCTTGCTGAGTTGCATATGTATAATGGGGTTAAAAAGTGCCCTTGCTGTAAATAGCCGTTCGTATCCTTCTGTATAAAGACACCAATGCTAGGCAGGTTTCTAAAGAGCGTCGCTTCGATTCGCATTTAATATGCTCTACAGTGTACTGCTTGCATGTTTGGCCTTAAATAATATTCAAAAGGATGCAGTATTAATATTAAAAATATTATTAATATAATAGTTAACACACTATAGTTGCACAATTCTTTTAATTAGAGGTTTCTAATTTCGGAAACTGTATAAGTTTCGGAAATAACCAGACCTCCTGCAAATAGACAAAATGATTCATTTTTTTAAATATTATTCCTTAATGGTTCTAAAATCCCTAAAGCATTTCACTATGCAAATAAGCGAAAGTTTTCTAGAAACTTCCAACTACCATGGAATGTAACTCAAGTGTCATTTATGATTGATGGCCCTGTACTTGGAAGATTTTTAAACAGACTTGTCTGAATATTTAGCAAATTTATCTCAACTTCAAAGTAATATTTTATTACCTTTTGTATAAATAAGATTCGATTGTAATGCGACAATTTTAATCTGAATTTATTAAAAATAATAACAATAGAATGGTGACGCTATTTACCATTGCTTTTAAAGAAATTCTAAAGAATCGGCTTATTTTAAAAATCTTTTTTTTTTGTAAGAAACCCTAAATATTATAAGTATGACTGGAACTTTCAAAATCAACAACTGTTGCAAAAAGGAAACCAACACAATCGAAATATGTGAATAAAACCATAAAGTAGTCTGCACTAATCTTTTAATTTGCAACTTCTTTTGTTGTCTTATCCTTTAGTTCTACCTGCTGCTCCTCTCGTATCCTTCGGTGTTTGTTGCTTAACTGGCGATCTATTCTTAGGCGTCGCGGCAGACATGGAAATTTTTTTCTGGCGATACTAAAAAGACAATATTATATCCTGTAGTTAAAAGAATTTTCCAAATCTAAATAAACATTTTGTAATTATTCGTTTCTTAAAAGTCCAAAAGCATTCGAAAAGGATAAAAAGATTAGTAAACCATGTCTTTAAGTGATTCATCCATTACAAATTTCAGAAAAACCCCCAGAAAACGTATTTTTGCTATAATACGAAAGGTCTGCTTTTAGTATTACTTTAGTTTCTTCGAACTCGAATTGTAAACTTGTATCTGTCGTGTGCGGTAGTTAAGTGTCTAAAAGATGAATACAAATCAAAACCGTCTGAAATACAACAGGTAGGTGTATAACATTTTTTTACTTTTTCTTTTAACTTTTTTTTAATATTTTTCCAGATGTAATATCAACGTGCAGAACAAAAACGGAGATACACCATTACTGACACATTTAAAACTTGCGCTGTCGAAACAATACTTGGAATATTTATTGTCAATAGGAGCAAGTGTTACCATTACTAACAATGAGAATATTTCGCCACTGAGCTATGCTATAGCCCGTCGCATTGATTACGCTGGGATATTACTGGAAAAGGGCGAGGACGCTCAATTTATGTATGAAACTCCGCTAAAAACAGAGCTTTATCAGGCAAGGGATATAATGGAATGTGAATTTATAACATTTGCGATAAATACAGGACTGGAAGCGCAAACACTTTTAGTGTGTTTTTTTAGTGAAGATCCGTTATATATGAATAATTTGACTTTTGTGGAATTAAGTGATTTTCTTAGCAAAATAGATGCAAGTATAAGCGATCATTCGTTCAATGAAATATGTGCTGCATTAATCAGGGATTCTTTAAAGCATTCCAATACTGAAGCTGTATTTAAAACTGTGTGGAATCGAGCTCATCACATTCATATTGCAAAAATTGAACCGATTTTACCGTTTGACTTTTGTTTTATTTGCGATTTTGTGAATTCCCAATTTATCGAGTGTTTGAAATTAGTACTAACATCTCCATACGCCTCCTATTTTAATTACACAGAAGCATTCTATGGGATACTGTTGTTGCAATTTTCTCAGAGTAATGTGGATAGACTGGACAGAATGGCCATTATTTCGTATAGTGTGCGATTGGTGAAGGTAACTATTGACGACATTATGAGGACTTACGATTATTATGGCTTTAACGAGGAGGTGATTATGCTTATTCGGCATTTCAAGCCAACAATAGACAATAGTGATTGCTTTCAAATAGTAAAGTTTATCGAGATGTTAGAAGTAAACGATATGTTTTCCATTAATAATATAAGCAAGTTAGACTTGGTACGGAGGCAGAGCTACCGTAAACTAATATTCAGCGTGCCAGAACAGCTCTTGAATGAAATCGATTCCATAAAATTAAAAAAGCAAATTTTACATCGGATTCCCACCCTGTTTGAGATGTGTGCATGTGTAGTTCGGGATCATTTACAAACAGATTGCAGAATTAGAGATTGTAATAGATTCGCTACAGCTGTAGAGAGCTTACCTGTTCCTAAAATAATTAAAAATGTTCTTTGTGACAACCGGTTTACGTAATTAGAGTAAGTGGATTTCCTTTTAATTATATTCGGCTTGTACATTTTGTTTACAGCAGTTTTGTGAAGATGTTTAGAGCTGCCAAAAAGTAATTAGAAATAAGATTATCATACATAAATTTAATTTCGTTTTGTTTTTCTCAATTCTCAAATAATATATTGATACACTATTAAATCTAAAAGTTGCGTGCTGAAGAACTACTAGTGAAAAACATCTTACAGACAAAATTTGTTGTAAATTTCTGTATTATAGACTTTTTTGGCTTTTGTAAATGGTATTTGTATTATAATCTGTTTTAAAATTTTATTTTTGTAATAATTAATTGAGTTACTTAGATTAGTTTTGCTGATAAAGCTTTAAGTTAGTAAGTAAAATAAGTTTAGTTTTGTTTTTCTAGTCTTTCTTTATATTATATTAAATAATATTATAATATTATATAACAGAATAAATAAGAAATAAAATATTTATATTATACGAGAAGTATTCTTGATCAGAGATAATTTAAAATACGTCTTGTAGTGTTATATAAATGAGTCTAACTTGTTTATCTTGTTGATCGTTAACAGGGAT
>VTPC01008513.1:0-35594 GCA_011009095.1 Ignelater luminosus
TATTTAAGATATAAGATCAAAATCGCTGTACTCGGACTCTAAACATTTTTCATCGGGCGAAATTTTATCTAGCAAATCATAAACATAATCAGTTTTCTCTGATTTGTGACTTCATTCCTAGTATTCAAGGCTCATAGTATTTGTTGTTTGGATAATAATTGGTTGGGAATGCTTTTGGGCAAATATTAATCTTATCAGTAGACATAATTAAATAAATGGTATGATAAACTCTGAAGCATTGTTTATGTCTAAATATGTTTTTACTTTTAGCAAAAAAAAAAGCAAACAATCAAATATCTAGATAAGGAAATCCATGCAAACAGATAGAAATAACATCAACACGGTAATAGAAATAAAAGATAAGATTGTGTCTGGAAAAATCATCAACTTTCTAAGACCTCATCCTTATAGGAAGGCAATTTAATTGGCTAAATGGACTTATGTACATTGCAGTACAATACAAATAATAGTCTGCATATAAACGCAAAATATCTGATAAAATATTTGGCCTGAGATTAAATAGCATCTTAGCAAATCTTCTTCATATTTTTTAATGTAATCCTTTTTACAACACGCTACTTGCATACAAATAGAAAAGAGGAATTAAATACTTATCAGAACAAATTAACAAGAATACTAATAAATCAAATTTTTATAAATAAATCTATAAATAAATATATTTTGTTCTCTAGTCTTTTCATTTCGTAACCTCTTGAATATCTTCTTCATAAAGAAGCCAATTGAAAGTGTCTTCTATATTATTTAATACTTCATTTAATATTGGTTTTGACCTACTTTCGATTGTTATGAATTCTTCCCAATAACTTCCACAAATGTTTTATTGAAACAATGTAGGAAGCATGAAATTTTATAAAATTTAAAAAGGGTCAGGTTTGTAGATGGTGTAGTCACACTTGACAATTTTACTAAAAATATGAAACTCCGCTTTTCAAAATTACAAATGTTTTATGTAGACTTCAACTATGAAAACGGACAGGCCCTACTACTCTACTTTTGATCTTTAGGGTGTGGTTTTCAATATAACCATTAATTTATAATTTGTCATAGTTTGTCTTCATTCAACAAACGGTGTTTATTGTTTACATTTTTTTTAAAACGTTGCCCGTTGGAAATGCTCTCCAACTGGTTTCTTATTAACATTTGATTTCTGAACAACTTATTTTCGGTAGACAACAAGTACTGTGTTTATCTTATTGTGTTTTCTTATGTATCAAAACTAATCTAACTCGGTGTTGTGATGAACACGGAAAACAGTTTATCTCTATCTTAATTATCTTAATATCTCTGTGTTTATCTACAAACTGCATCATAATCATAAACAATAACCGTGTTACTTCTGTAAAATACTGTAATAGCTACTATCTTTACTTTCGTGGCCAAACGTTTGGTGAAACATCGCATAGTTTTGGAAGAACAGAACGAATGCATATTGAAGCAAGAAGTAGATCATTAGCTCCTAATGCATAAGGTGACTGACCATGAGTGCATAAAGTGTATCTAGAGTTCAAAGGATTACTTGGGCTGTTTTCTCCCATGTACATGGTTGAGTAATAAGTTAAATCAGGCGCACGACTAATTGGGTACGTCTCTGGATAGGAATATGATAAAAATCCATAGGAAACACTTAGAAACACTTTCTACCATTAAATACACCAACCGGAAGTGACTGCAGAGAACTAAAAAAGTTACTCATCAAGTTATTGCTTCTTATTAAAGAAATATTACCTACTGGTACAGTGTAGTTTAGTATTATACTGAAAGTAGGAGGATTAAGCTGAAGACACCTTGACTGAAGGTACCCACAGTTAGGACATATGCATTAACATGCAACGTCCGCATATCAGTACATTGAAAGGTTCCTAATCGTTCATCAACACACGGTACGTGACAATATGCCGACGTAAACAGATCAACGGACAGTACAGTCCAGTCGACACCAATTACAGTACAGTTTTTTCGCTGTAAATAAGCGATTGTAAGCTCTAACATACCACCGTTGCTTAGGTTACATAACTACCCAGCAATAAGAACTTTAATTGGTTTGCTAACATTTAATTGAATCGGATGTTGAGATCAACTGAGACCAAGGAACGAGTACGATCAGAAAGCCAGAGTTTCACATCGTCTTGTGAGATTCCTCCTACGTCAGCACAATTAGTAGCTAGAGAGACTATAGTACCTGTTATGGAAGCAAAAACCTCTTTTGACAAAAATTCGGATAGTTCGGTATAGTTGCATTAATACTGGAATAACCTACAAAAGAGATAAACTAAATGTACTACTCAATTTCTATTTATTTAATTAACAACAGTTACATTTATAAATTAGCTAATACTAAATATTATAACTGATAGCAGTGCAAGCAAAAGCAGTGAGTACATTTACTTCTAGTCTTAATTGGTTTGATAAAAATTAGACCTATTGCAGAATTGATGAAATATTTAAGAAGAAACACAAATATAGCATTGACCTTGGGCCATTTGGATGCATTATTGGAAAAACTATGAATGACAAAAAATATTAAAATTTATTTTTCTAGACGATTGCATCTTAGAACTTACTGAGATAATTAATACGAACAAAAAGATGGAATGTGTTGATGGATGGAAACAGAAGAATGATGGAAGAAGCCGTTCAGGAACTGAAGATAGTGCCTGTCGGAAAGTACGATAACTAAGAAAAAAATAATAGCGTTTATCCTTCTTTCCTTCCTTCTTGCCTGTGCAAGTATCATACTAATCCCATAGTAATCTATAAACGCAGATGTTACCGTTAACATTTAATTTCTATAAGTTTTTCAATAATTACTGGACTGATACCTGCCACTAAACTTATACTTCCCTAAGTTTCTCCACAATGCTGACCTCAAACTTTCATTGTGGGGAATTCCCCCAAAAAAATTAATTTCCGATTTTTTAACATCGACCATAATTAGGTTCTTATCGAGAACTTGATCGAGTTAGAAAAGAAAATGCCAATAAAAAGATTGATTTGCATTTTGTGTAAATTATGTAGAAGGCATAAAATAAAAGCGTAAAGTACTGATATGACGTCCTCCCTGAAGTTAACATATTTGCTACTTGCAAAGGTCTCGTGGATTTGATCTCAGAACCCAAAAATGTTTTCCCGATTTTAAGCTCAAACCCAACACCATCGTCGAGCCACCGGTCCAGCATAGCATCGTTCTGTGTGAATCATTTGCACCATGCAAAGTGTATTGGTTGCGGGTTGCCGATTGAATATTTTTGGGAAAAAAAGCAGATATGGTTCTATAATTTGTAATTTGCTTTGGTTTGGTGTTCAAATTGGTTCCTGGGATGTTTTTGTATTAT
Organism: Ignelater luminosus; assembly: GCA_011009095.1. NCBI lineage: Eukaryota > Metazoa > Arthropoda > Insecta > Coleoptera > Elateridae > Ignelater > Ignelater luminosus. The sequence goes on from VTPC01008513.1 coordinate 3,354, forward strand.
AAAGCCAAGTTACATGATTTTTGTGCCTCTTTAAACTAATCTAACCAGGTATAAAATCGCAAACCTACAAATTAGTAATTCATATTTATTAAATGCTGGAAATAATTCCAAGATTTTTTTTCTAGGGTTTAAGTATTACTTACTCAGTTTTACTCAGCTTTAAAAAAATTTTATTCTTTGTCATTTTATTTTGCAACAGACGAGACGCTCTAAAGATTAAAAGATGTGAAATCTTGGAAGAATAGAAAATCAAGGTAACGGATTTGGCCTATTTTACCAGGTAAATATCCAAACAGCACCTATAATGCCTCGCCATAGAAATACAGCGCGGATAAACTATGGAAACTGCCACTCATTTCAGAAAAATATGACTACTTCAGAATAAAAAAAATAAAAAAAAATCAGATATTAGCTAGAATTCACAAGAAAAGAATCTAGGACATTCATTTACAGCAAAATCAAAATCAGGAATTAGAAACAAGACAGGAACCAAACCAACTGCCGTTACTAATAACAATATCGTCTGTCCACATAACACTAAAAGTAGCTTTTAGCCAGGAAACCATAATTTTAAACTCGTGTCCACATGCATAAAATAAAGGCCAAAACTGTACAATGCATCAGTGCATGTCAGAATTGTTTGGATAAGCTTGGAGAAAGAAATATTGCATCCAGTTCACTCAGTTACTGTCATAAACAAAACAGATGGAACTATGTGGGTGTCTGATTGGTCGTCACTACTCAGTAAGTAAAATACCTCTGAATGTTTCATTACATGTTCTTTTTCCAACTAACGATTACTGGGAGAAATTCTATAAAACCTTTTTGGTTTCTGTGGCAAATGTACCTTTACACGTACATCAAGAACAAACGTATGACCTCAATTAACCTATATTGGTAAGTCTCTGAATTTGTTCAAGTCACAAGTTACTACCGTTTTTAGAATCGGGACTTTTATTGCCATACTGTAAGTTTTGGTTTAAGCTCCATAGTTTCTTTAACACCCAAAGAGGGGAAAATAGTAAATTCTTGAAAGTTCACTTATCTGTAATCTTCTTGTTAAGGTTTTCCAACAATTAAATACACTGCCCAAAAGAATAAACCCTTTTAAGCTGTTGCCAAAAAGCGCCCAAATGAAACTTAATGAAATTGAAAACCAGAAAGCAAAGGGAATTAGGAATTTTTGTTCGAAAATGCTTTACAAATCAAGCGATGTAACTTAGAGCGCCGTAAGTGCGAAATTGTTACACTATCCAGTTCATCTACTGTATCAAGAATAGTTAATTTAACTCCTGCATTCCCTAAGGAAAGGTTTCCCGTTCTCTGTACAATCTGGCTTTTAACAAATAGAAACTTTGGCATTTTCAGTCTTTGCATATTCGTTTTGTTACCGGCAAAATCAGGAACTATGTGGAAATACCATCTGGTTTTCATCTGCTGATGGCATGCCATCTTTTAAGGAGACAAAAGTTACAATTTATGTTTTTCTTTGAATAGCTCTGTAACTCAAATCACCCAAAGAGTAGAGTCTATTAATGCTAATGGCTCATTTTCGATGATATTTATTAAAGTCTGAAGCTTGGGGTAAAACAATAATATGAACTAGCCAATCACAAAGTAAAACACAACTTAGGTAAAAAAACATTTAGATTAGTACTTTCCTAATTAACCACGAGACTGTCGTGGTTTTAGTTCTCTCTAAGCTGCAGTTGTACACAACGATGCTATCTCTTTAGAGCACTGTGATAAAGACCGCATTTCATTTACTTGTTGCTGTTGGATTCCAAATGCCTTAATAGGCTCTAATATTTATTTCACATTTGCTTCTTTTTTCTTGTGAAATTTTATTATGTTTTATTAGTACTACATTATTAATTAAACATTATGTTATTACCTACTATTATTTATTAAAGTTACGCTATGTATCGGGGCAGATTAATTTTAACTACATGATAATGTAGTAAGTGGCTTATACACTCCCACTGCGTAAGGTGACTCACTGCTGGTGCATAAGGTGTATCTAGGACTCGAAGAATTACTTGGACAGTTTTCTCCCATATACGTAGTCGAGCCAAGTACTAAATCAGGCGTACAAGGTACTAATGTATCAGAATACGATACAAATCCGTAGGAATTAATGCTTTCTACCATTAAATATAATGCTCGGAAGTGACTGCAGAAGACTGAAAAAGTAAACATGTTATAGACCAAGTTATTTCTGTTTATTAAAAAAAGTTTACTTATGGGTACGGAAGAGTTTTGTATATCACTTAAAGAAGAAGGAATTATGTCGAGACATCCCGGTTGAGTGAACCCACAATTAGGATAGAAGTCTACCGTTCCACAAGCACCAAAGTAACCCAAAGTAGCCATAGCAGTATGGATTACGTCAACAAACTTGGCGTCTGTTTCATCCAAACGTCGATCGGTAGGAAATAATTGGTAAACAAAACCAAAAGGGTCTAAACCAGTTGTTCTCTCTATTATAAGATTACATTGACTTATTGCAGCTGGACCTGTAAAACCTGCAATATGGGCGCCCATTCCATGACCAACTAAATGTACTTGATTTGGATTCAAGTTGAAGTTCTGCGTAAGACTACATAAAAGCATTGCTATTCGTCCACCAATATACGGTGCGTTGCAATGACCCGAACTAATAAAATCGACGGATATTGTAGACCAATCTACCGCAATTACTGTGCAGTCTTCACGTTGTAAATACGCTGCTGTAAGTTCCGGAATGCCGCCATCTGTTACGTTACATAACCATTCGTGTATAAGAAATTTAATTGGTTTGCTTGCATTTATTTGTATTGTATTGTTCGGATCTACCAGTATCATGGAATGAGTGCGATCGGAAAGCCAGAATTTTACAGCATCTTCTGGGAATTGTTGAACTGGCGCGCAATTAGTACCAAGAGACACAACAGCTCCTGTTATGGCGAGAAAGACTTCTTCAGCCAGAAATTGGGGTAGTTGTCCTATAGTAACGTTGAAGTTGCAGTAACCTAAAATATATTAAACAGAGTGCTTAACTGAGATATCTTTTATTATTTCTTCATTAAATATAAATAGTTATCCGAAATATTATTGTAAATGAGTATCCACACGTAACACTGCATGAATTATTGAAACAAAGATATTTTGTGAAAAATGAAAACAAATAGAAAAATAATACTAAAGAGTGGTAAACATTTTGTATCATTATCACCTACGAAACACAACTTACAAAACTGCATTGAATTATTAATTACTAAGTTCACCTACTTTCTGCAGTAGCACCATTAATTACAAAGCAGTTAGTAAGAAATATTAAAAAAATCATAGTTGCACTGATTCCAATTTCACTTTAAAATAAATTTTCTTAGGTATTTTTGCTATTTTGCAAACAAGAAAAAATATTTTCACAATCTTAGGATAAGCTATTTACAGTAATTTTGTTACTAATCGCCTTCGGTACAGTAAAATACTGTAAAATACGACAACATACTTGATAAAACACAAATGTTGCACATTCTTTTTATATCAAGCACGTTGCTTTGCTAATCTGTAGTTTTTAAAGTTTATTATTAATATTCTTTTGTTTTATAAAAAACGTTTTTAAAAATAGTCTATTTCTTGATTTGTTTTCAATACATTTAAGAAAAGATTGTAGAAAATTTACCATCCCTAGTTAGAAGAAATAATTTTTTAAATTAATTCTTATAATTTAATTCCTAGTAATTTTATTTTATTTTTTTGGAATTATTTAAATATCACAACTCTCTAAAATAATGCGGCGTGAGGCAGTCACCTTTTGCAGTTACGTCTATCGGGTCTTCGTCAGGCTATGTAAAGCAGGGATGGACAATCTGTACATCGAGTGTATTAGATAATGGCACGTACGTACAATCGTTCTATTAGACCTATTGTCTTTTCATGTATGCGAAGTATGCTGTACGACATTGATCCTAGTGGAGACGGCACACGTCGAAGGCTGTCTAATTACGCTTAGAAAAACATATCAGGCCAAGCGTAGAATCCTAAATATGGGCAATTCTTAACGATATCGGAGACTTACAGGACCCGAGTTATTGACGTTTTTTGAAACTCATCACAGAGGCTCACTTTAGAAAATTTAACTAGCTGATTGCCATGAAGAAACTGATTCGCATAACAAACGAAAGCACAGTAGTGAATTTGTCGTCGCAGTCTCTCTCCATCGAAAGTAGCTATATTGTCTGTACTGGCTTATACTTTGCTGTGGCGTCTAGGAAGATTCCCGTTAGAAGACATTGTGAGTGCGAAGAAATCATTTTTATAAAAACTTTCAAAAGAGCACACAAAATTGGTCAGTGTCTTCGCTCGTCAAAACCTTCATGAATCCACGTGTCCAAGGAGGAAAGAAGTGCCTTACAAAATCTCAAAGCAAATTTGGACATCATCATACTTCCAGCGGACAAAGGCAATGTCGCTGCCATCCTTGATAGATCACTTCAAGTTTGAAGGGGGGTTACTTTGTTAATCAAGTCATCGAACACACCCCAAGAGGTTCAAGTAATTCCACGTGCATTGAAGCCACCAAGGATGTATGGTCTTCTAAAAATACGCATAGCCAATGCTCCCCTTCGATCATAAACACAATAGAATTTTCAACTTACAACTGGTAAGATAACTTACTGACACCCTGAAGGGTTATAATGCGAGAACGTCTTCCCGCATTCTTGAGTTCCTCGCATTTTGTTCAGTTTATCGTACTGCCGTATAAACAATACACGTTGCCTCGATTTCTTAATCATCCGAACAACCAGCTTCTAGACATCAAATTCACCATAGAAATTTAAAGCAATGATGTCTTTTTCCTTCTTGGCCACTCGACATATCATAGACCTACACACATCAACAGATGTCTATATCTCAATCCCTATCACCATTCAGAGCAACTAACTTATTCATCGAGTAATTTTTATTTTACAACCAACAATAGCCAAGGGGCATTGTAACATGTACGAAAAGACATAAGAAACATAGACAGGGTTATCAAGCAAAGCCTTGATCTGTTTCCAAGAAAGGTTCCTCAGAACACAACCATTTCTATTACTTTCTTACCATACTTCCATAAGGTGACAGACTGTATAAGAAAAACACTCCGGAAACAGAATTAAATCCGTTTTCAGATCCATCAGCAAAATCTCAGAACTCTTCCCTTCTCCTAAGAATAAACGACCAGCGCTGTCATCTAAAGGAGTATACAACGTACCATGGCTATGTGGCTTAGTATACATCGGAGAAACTGGTCGCTTGATTAATCTGCGCATTACTAAACATAAGCGGCACATATCTACATCTGCTGTTGCTGAACATCACCACAAGGAATAAGATATTGTTTGAAGATGCGTCTATTACGTAATTCAAGGTCATCTTTCTATCACACCAGGAATATCAGGGCAGCAATATAAATTTGCAAAAAACCCACTAATAACAGTCATGGGGCAGGGTATCTACTTTCCGTCATTTGGAAATTCTTTTACTTCTACCATCCCACTTTCTCCATTCACATCAGAGGAATCTCGCTTCTAGCGTGGTTTACACGTTGAATTATTACGCTCTTTTTAGTCTCCTGTAAAAGCTTTTAAAGAAAATGATGGAAGCGTGGAGTGTATATAATATTTCAACAATAAAGACGTTGGTTTACTGCTTCACCTCTCCCTTGAACATATAGAAGGTGTTTGTTAAAATTTAATCCGTAGACAAAGCAAACGAAAGCAGCCAGAAAACACAGCTGCTTTATCTGATTCATTTCTGTTTTATACAAGAACATCTGCTACGACAAACTTCAAATTAGGTAAGTGAAGTTGTATTATTCTATCTGTTAATAGAAGATTATTTACTGTAATTCTGACTCAGCTTGCTTTTTTTATGGATTCTATTCAGCACTCTTTTAGTGAAAATCTTGAGGTTGTTATAGCATTATAACTTGGTTGTACTATAGTGGTAATGGTGGTTAGTCTACAGTAGCGGTAATTATCTTTTTTCTTTGGTAAACTAGGATGGTCTAACATAAGCCTCAAAAGTCGCAGTCTCTTTCATAATAGGATGCCCTCAGATAGTTCCTTCAATACACTAAGTAAAGCCTTGCCTTTGACAGAGAGAATCAAAACAATTTGTCCCATACAAAACCCAAACTAGGCCTATCGTAATGCAGAAAGTTGATAACAAAGAATCTACCCCAGTTCGCAGCTTTAGTTCTTTTAACTAACTTGTGCTGCCCGCCGCCGCCGGTAGATATAACGTCAAATATGTTTTTTTGTGCAAACGCTTGGCACAGCTGAGGAGTCAAAATGACACACGTTGCCAGGACAAGAGCTGCATAAAAAACAACAACATTATTATTCTGCTCTACACTGACTGTCTATTAGAAAAGAAAACTACACTTTTTTCAAAGAACTTTTGAAGAGAATGCTGACTTGGTTTTTTTTTAATGGATCACCAGAATTATACTAGATGAATGGCTGCCTATGTCAAACATCATGATAAACTTCATTTCTTGTTCCCCAGGTCTACTCGCAGTAGATCAGGTCCACAAGTAGCGAATGTACTTACGGACTGACGCGGCATCCCCATCACTACATCGTAGACGATGGGAAGGCCTGAATTCGCCAGATAGCTATAACAGTTAAGGAGCAGTGATGAACTAGTAATGAGCACTGAGGTTTGAAAAACAGCTTTTTAAAATTTTGTGACCTATTTGAAGAAAATTTGTCAAGCATTCTGTACTTGACAACACGGTATAGGTATTTTCTACTATTGCCGAAATTTTACAAAACATTTGTAGATAAATCAAAAAGAGTTTTTTGATTCCATTAAAAAAGTCAACACTCAGATTTTGTTGGTCTGGAGAAAACGAGCAATTCGGCAGCAGTATTTAGATGCCTGAAGCCAGACGCTATCGTCAGTGTTTTCTTGTCTGTTTATAGTCAGCATCAACTGTAGTTAGGATCTTAATACTTAATAGCACTTTTTGTTAGCACAAAAATCAAGTATGTCCTTTGTCTCTTCAATGGACGGTGAACTAGATCGGTCAAAAAAGCAATACTGCTAGATATTATTCTGTTCTGCTTGTTAGTTAGCTATGTTCTAAAAGTTGATACTTCTGTTGAAGTTGTAACGAATGTCGCCGAAGCTATTCAGTCATCAAAATAGTTTGGGATATCCATCGTATTACGTTCATATTGTATCATATAATTACTAGAGACATGGTAGTATATAGAGCACGATCTGCTTTGATTCGCATCTTCAGTTTTAATGTTCTAGTAGAACTGCTTGAATTGCAGATCTTCTTTAGCAATAAAGGCAGTCTAAAAAAATACCTGCCACTGTATCACACTGCCGAAATTCTTGGCGACCATGTGGTCTGTTTACGGAAACTTCATTATTTTACTGGCTGTTAGCTGTAATACTAAGCCGTCTTTTGGCGAAAGACAAACGCTTTACTTTAAAGACATGCAGATCATGTTCTGAAGTAGGCTCTGCATCCTTGCCGATTTTGCAAACCTCGGAGACTGTAAGATACAACATTTAATGCACTTGAGAGGTTTGTCAGGGAGGTTTTGACTGGGGTCATTTCCACCTGCATTTAGGTCCTTACGCCAACGGGTACATCGGCCGGCTTACCAGGCAGAACAAATTTTGGACAAGATTGATGTGGTAGGTTGCTTAATTTTACCTCTTGTGGACTTACGTTTAAATATGACGTATGGGAACCACATTGGTACATCAGCAACTGATTAGTTGTTCGTGTAACATAGAGTGCGATACATTGCGATGCCTTGAGTAACATTGACTTTGTATGCAGTTAAATTGCGACTGGTTTTTATAAGAAATCTAATACAATATGTAATCATTTTCAGCCATGAATACGACCAATTAATGGGTTCAGATGGCGTTCAGAAGTTTACTATTTACTAAAACGGATCGGTAAAAAATAAACGGATCGTTTAATTTTCTCCATAACAAAAATAAACCGCCTAAAACTGCACTCAACTCTTATTCGTGTCCGAAACGCCTTTAAATTGCCTTTGAACTACTCAATTCTTATTAGGTCATCCCATATTTGAGATCTGTGCACGGTGGCGGTATGCGACGATTTTTTCATATGTATCTTAATTTTGGATGACTCAACCAGCGTATGTACCGCTATGTACATATAACTTCAATCCCCGTGACTACAAGTCATCGAGAGCGTAGATTTTGCGTTAACCTATTGGAACGAGTAAGTAGTGTTGTGACTTCCATTTCTCTGGACAAAGTTTTAGCAAAATATTGTATGGTTATAAAAACGGCAACTTAATCATAATTTACACCGATTTTAATTTTTCTTAAACAGATTACTATCTTGTTTTTATACCTGAAATTTACATGTCAGATGTTTTAAATGTAATAAACGGTCATTATTTGTTTAGTAAATATTATTCTGAATGGTGCACTGAAGTAAAAGGAAACGAGACACTTATATGGTTTGATAAAAATCGGATTCATGACAGTTTTAACAAGATGAAGTATTTATTAAGTAGAAAACACAAAGCAATATTCCATTTTAATAAACGATAAACACCTTAACACATTATTAGTTTTTCTGTGCAACTGCATTTTAACAGCACTTGATCTCTTATTATAACAAATAGCATAAACAAGGTATCAATCAATATAATTAGTGTATTGGTGAATATAATTTGGAATACTACAGAAAATGATTCTTACAAAAAATTACGTACACATTTAATAATTAAAATAAAAATTGAAGACATCGTTTTGCATGACGTAACGAATTCTGTTCGGATGACAGTTAAATTATTTGGGCTATAAATATCTAATGTAAAGTTATTCTAATGACATTTTTCATAATTAGTTTTTATCCGAGCCCGAAATTAACTACTTTCTCAAGTACGCTCTAACGTTTTATACCTCGAAAATAAGTCCTTGTACTTGATGCGTGTTCAGACCTAATCTAGAAATAAGCGACTCGAGTAAAACGGAATATTGGTACTAAATCAAGGTATAGTTGGTAGAATTAATAAGAATTAACGTAGGTGGATTGTGCATTTCTTGATTTCTGGATTTCATTATTCGGTTTTCAGCATTTCATTTAAATCTTCCTTTGGCATTTCTTCTTCAAATACTTAACACCACTTGATTAACTCTAGTCAGTATCCACATGCAAATATAGATCTTTATTACTAATGCAATTTCTTTTTTAATTGGTGGGTTGTCTTCTTGTTCTGTTTGAATTTGTACCAATGTATCTTACTCATGTACCATTATCTTCATTATGAATAAGTCTGTCAAAATGTTCTACCCAGCTGTCTAGTATCTTTTTTGTCTCCGTTATCAGTTCTCTTTTCTTATTTTTACAACAATTTGCTCTTGTTTGGAAACCTTGACAGTTATAATTTTTTTCCTATTTATCTTTCTTGCTGTTTTTTTTCTTTTCTCTGCAGGTCTTTCTGTACTTTCTTCTCTAGATATTGTAGTTATCTATATTTATTTTATATTCTTTTGTTTTAATTTTCTATAGCATTCTTAGTCGCACCAATCTGTTCTTTCTGTCTTTGAATCTCGTACCATTTCTAGTGCTGCTGTCTTTATGGCTGTATCCGTGTCGTTTCCTTTCTTCCTCTCATATCTTTTTGCAATTTTGAATATTAAATGATTTTTACAACAGAGTACAAACGCATTAAGTAATTTAGAATTATATTCATATTGAAAAAGTGTCGCTTTTTTCAGGTAATTGAGCTATGAATCTCTAATGTAAAGCAATTCTAAATGGATTTTGATTTCAGGTAAACTCTTCTACACGATTGTTATTATGAGACGTCTACTGTCTAAGTAATCGCTATATTGATTATCGTCCCCAACGGAGGAGAGAAGGATGAAAAAGGAAATATATAAAAACAAATTGTGTTACTGGAAAAATAGCTAACTCTGTTACTTTTGGAATCCACCCTCAATTTAGCAAAAGAGGTTTCTTTTGCATTTTTCTCATAAATATGCACTGTTTCTGACTGTAATAGAACTAGAATCTATGCATCTTGAAGATGCTGCACTTTTGGAATAAGTTTATCAATCTTTATTGATCCGTATGGCTTCTATATAAATTCGTTAATGAATTTTCTATGGCTGCAGACAGCAGGTGTATTTCTATAACCGCAAGGAGTGATACCCCACGACACAACACCCATTGCAAGCAGATTCATCCTGTCGTAGATTAGCAGCAACGCAAATTGTGTGTCATCTAAACGTTCAGAAGTTCCCAAAATTGATTTTAATCTTGGTGCACACTCTAAAAATGCAAAACAAAGTTTTACAGCTCCGCATTTTCTTGCTGCAAGTGTTGACTCACCAGCATTTGTGATACTCGGAACAACGAGATTTCACAAGTTTCTATAACCCCACCCAGAAATTCTACTTGTACTACATCACACTGCTCATCTGACGGTAATTTAAAGGGCTTAACTGTTTTTGTTACAATGAAAGATCTTTTAAGAGTACTGACAGCGATATCGTTTGGTACAACCTGGCCCCTAAGATTGTATTAAAAGTTATTATCTCTGTTGCATAATAATAAAACTTATTGTGACATAACCAGGGTAAAGATTAAAACTTTCTATTTCAATCCTTAGAACATTTTCGTGATTTTTGCGTAGATTGAGTCTATCAATCATTACTACAAACGAATCAATAAAAGATGATACTTTGCAGTACTACCGCAAACGTGAGATCCACTATACTACTTAATAAGAGGCAAAGTTGAATAGATACATCCAAAATAGGATTTTTAATTTTTTAAAATGAACTTGACTGTTATCTTTGATTTACTTTACACGTCATTGAAACAAGGACGTTTATTATTTATGAAGTAGCAAAATTTAAATAATTACTGAATTCACTTACTTTCTGCTGTAGTATTAATTGCAATGCAGCCAAGAAGTATAAAGAAAGCTATTGTAATGATATTCACAATAATTTCAATTTTGCCTTAAACAAAATTTATTATTTTTGCTATTTATACGGCTGATTTACGTATCGGGAATATTTTAAATAACCATTTATGGTATGTTTGGTAAATATTGTGTATTAGAGTGTATAAGTGAAAGTAGATAAGGCACGTAGCTCTCGTCTTATCTTCGCTTATAAAAACTGTGTTTATTGTATAAAATTAAAAGTTTAAGGAATGAATTACAAAAGTGATGGTAACTATTTTCATATAGGTACCATTTGCTACTCATATCCAAGCAGTACTTAAGTGAGTCTGTGGTCGACTCTCGAGCCTTGAGTTTTATTTATACAGGTTGTCAGTTTTTATGATAATATATTAAATGATCTTAATAAGAAATTAATGTAAATAGAACATAGATGTATTAAATTGTAGACCGATGGTTCTTTTTCAGTAGCTGTACCTTATTTATTAAAGCTTATATTTCTTAGTATACATATAGTAATATCAACTAAAAGTAATTAACAACAAAGTAGAACATAACTTATGCAGAAAACTATTATTGCTTTCTTAATATTAAGCATGAAACTGCTATTTCTTTTAATTTTCTATAAACTGTAGTTATATAGACAACGATCATGAAGACTAAATTTCATTTACTTATCGCTCTTGGGTTGCAATTGCCTTAATAGTCTCTAATATGTATTTCACACTTTTTTTCTCTTTTTTTATGAGATTACATTATGTTTTATAAATACGAGGGTCGTTTGAAAAGTCCGTGCAAAGTCAGAGAGATGGCACTACTGGCGCATATTGAGGTTATGTTTAGTTAGTAGCATCTCTTGGAAGAACACACACCAAGTTTCAGCCAGATCGGTCTATTTCTTTGTGTTTGGCATTCGTTTGAATCGAGGAAGTCGAGTGATTTTCAAAAAATGGACGAAAAAGAATTTCGTGTGTTGATTAAACATTACTTTATGAAAGGCAAAACGCCTCCGGAGACTAAAGAGAAGCTTGATAAACATTATGGTGACTCTGCACCTTCGATTAGAACAGTTTATAAGTGGTTTCAAAATTTTCGGAGTGGCCATATGGGCACAAGTGACGCTGAACGTTCTGGACGCCCAGTTGAGGTTACTACTCCAGAAATCATTGATAAAATCCATGATATGGTGATGGATGACAGAAGAGTGAAGGTGCGTGAGATTGCTAGTGCTGTAGGCATCTCGAGCTGCAAGAAAAACGCCCACGATTGGCCCACAAAAAAGTCCTTTTCCATCACGAAAACGCACCAGCTCACGCCTCAGCAGTTGTGGTCGCAAAATTAATGGAAATAGGGTTCCAACTCGTTTCACATCCCCCCTATTCTACTACTATTTGTTCCCCAATTTGAAGAAATATCTGGCGGGAAAAAGATTTTATTCAAACGAGGAGGTGATTGCAGAAACGAATGGCTATTTTTCAGACTTGGACAAATCCTATTATTCAGAAGGGATCAACAAACTAGAGCAGCGTTGGACGAAGTGTATAAGCCTAAAAGGAGACTATGTTGAAAAAATAAAAAAGGTTTACCCCAAACAATTAAGTAGTTTTTATTTTTGCACGGACTTTTCAAACGACCCTCGTATAGTGTCTATTACTCATTTTACAATGGTATAAACAACCACTGCGCAAATAATTATTAAAGACCATTATTTATAAAAAACTCTATCCATGTCTAATATCTAATCCTGTTCAAATATATCATAGGAAAATAAAAAGAAAAATTATTACTCTATTTGACGGTAATAAATTAAAACGCAAATAGCTAGACATAAATTTCTAAACAACATGTTTGCATACAAGTATCATAAGATGATAAAAAACTAAAAATATTGAAGTATTTTGCTAAGTAACTTTCCTATCTGATAAACTTTGTTAAATACCGTTTTCATGAAAACAACTAATTTACCTTAAATTAAAAATTATTGCGTTACCTTATTGCAACAGTGATTTCCCAATAACAAAATAAATTTTTTGAATCATTATATTCTTGAATCTCAATTTCGGTTGTTATGTAATCTCAAGATCTACATATTCATCCCTTTATCTAACCTCAAAACATGCAGTTTTAAAAATTTTTAAAATCTCATAGATTGACAAAATTGCGCAAAATTAAGTGCTCATGTTTCTGCTATTTTTCAAGATAAGGGATCAAACTGGAAACACATGAAAGCCCGATTATTCTGAACAGTTCAATAGTATCAGAAAACCTGACATAGGCGCGAAAAGACCAAATATAAATAAATTTTCAATTATCGTCTTAATATTACAGTAAAAAGGCGTACTGCCTAATGTTTTTGATAATGCCATAATGCAATTTTAGTTGATATACTCATATTTACTAAGATAGGTATTCAGTTTGAAACTTTATGTATCATTTTATCTTTTGTGTGAATAAGTTTTGTTATTTACGTGTTCACTTGTGTATGAACAACCAAGTTTGTTTCCAACTTTGTTTAGCCTAGGACAACAGAGGTAGGTTCAAGATTATTCCAGGTATGTGAGCCTGCTCTAAAGCATCTCCGAGAGACCTGTACCTACAGTAAACTTTTACAGATTTGTCATTTACACGCTGTAATTGCAATCCCGGTATTTGCGAGACTAAACACTCTCAATCCCGCGAGATCCATGTAATTGCAGGAACCCGCAAGGTGCTGTAAGACTTTGCAAGCAAACCATAAACTAGTACCACATTTCAAGGGTTTTAACTAAACTTAAACAATTTTTAAGTACCAAGTTGTTTATTGATATTTTTCAAAGAGAATTATACATTAGAGAATTAAATATTATTTTGAAAATTACTGCGCAAGAAAGTTAGAGTGTTAATTGTTTCATTGGCTAAACGGCTCCTGACTTTGCAAACTAGGTAGCCAGCAGAGGAAAAGGCTCGTTCTGCTTCTACGCACGTAGGAACTATCGTCATTAATGAGTTAAAGGCAAATTGGAGGTATGTGCCTTTTAATCCACCTGACTCAAAATAATTCATTTCCTTTTTTATTAAAACCTCAAGATTGTTATTGCCAGATCTAGGATGGGGTGTTTCAGAAGTTTTCAAACTGGTCAAGTTTTTCTTGAAGTGACATTGGTACTGCTAATACTGCTGAATTTGACTCTAGATTTGCCAGAGGTACGTCCTCTTCAGAATCATCAGCAGTAGCGGTGTTTTTTACGTAGTTTTCCTTGAACTCTAACCTTTCTACGATAGTTTTAATTTCCTTGCGTATTACATTTTTTGAAGGTAGATCAAATGTTTCATCGTGCATAAATTTAGTCCTGTCTTCTTCGTACTTAAACGGATTATGTAAGTATCATAAAGCTGCAGTCAAGTTAGTTCACCGCTCTGCAATCCGATCCCTCAACCAAACGACAAGTTTCTGGGCTAATGATTTATTAAGATTTTCCAATTTGCGAATAACAAGCCTAGTAGTTTCGACAGTAATCAAATTAGAGTTTCACCTACATAAAACTTCGACAGCTGTAATGTTTGTTCTAGATTCATTAGAACATCATATTCCTGTTCAGTGAATAAATAATCTGGATTTGTACCGAGCTCTAAATCAACGAGAGCTTTAGAAACGCACAATCTTATTTTGTTGAATATTGTTATTATTTCGGACAGGCTAGATAGATCATCTCGTTTTACAATCCAGCAACAAAGCAATGTTTTTTCCATGTCCTTTATTATATATGTTTGCAACAGATCATTTTTTCTAGAGTAATTTTTAAAAATCTGACCACCTTTCTCACTTTCTTTATAACCTCTACGTACTTCATATCCAGGTTTGTTTTGCCGCTTGTAGGAAACGATAAATCAAAGCTGCAATCTTCGTCATTATCAAGGTTTTCATTTGCTAAGTCACTTTCATGATTCTCATCCGTTCCTTCATCGACTGCCTTATTTTGCACAGACATTTCTTCATTAAGTGCTTTTGATAAAGAATAGTTTTGTTTATAAAGTACATCTACAACAGCCAATTGGATGCCATGGGCATAGCAAAGCTGCTGAACGGGTTTGATGAGACGACCAACTTTTACCATAATTTTGGCACCGTCTGTGGTAATACAGAATACATCTTTATTTAGAGATAAGTCATATTCTGATAGTTCATTATTTAAAATCGTGATACAGGCTTCTACAGGAAAATTTCCATAAATGCGCATCAGTCCTAAGTTCCAGAAAACAGGCTTTTTTGAGCAAATGCGTGAATATTTATATTTATGCAGCGCCTATTTCTTGTAGAAGTCCATTCGTCGAATGTTACGGTAAATCTATGGTTGTTTTCTCTTAGCTTTAACAGATCTTGAATAACAGTCATTTTCAGAGTCGTGTTATAATTTATAACCATCGATTTCATAGAATTAGGAGAAGTTGGTAAGTTATAACGCCCGACTTTAAAAAGATCTTTTTCATGGGCTTCACTTTATTTTTGCCTTCATGCATTTGCAATTAATTGTCATACGAAATGGTGTCTTCTATTTCTAAGCAGATTTTCATAAGTTCAGTAACCAAGTATGTGAGCTAAGGTTTCTAATTCATTGCAGTGTCTACAGGTGAACGTACTCTACGGTGCCCGGGAATGTTTCTTAGCATTGCCACCTTGCAAATCATCTTGAGGCAATCTTCCCGCTATTAAACTGTTAAACCGCTCAATTTATATATTCAAGTATTTGCAGATTTTATTTCTTTTTTGCACACAATTACGCCTTTCTGTGAAACGCCTTTCCCGTAAAATTGAATAGATTTGCTTAGTATCAATTTTGCTTTTATCTTTGAATGGAGACAAATCATCGTTAGTAATTTTTAACATATTCAAACATTTTATTTTTTTTTCTTATCATAATTATTTGGAATATATAGATATGGTGTTCTTTCAAGAAAACAGAATTTGTTAAGTTATTGTATGTATATTCATTTGCTAAGATGAAATAAATATTTCTAAATTATTTAGAACAATATAAAAAGCTGTTTGGCGAATTCCCAGGGAGGTTTAGAATTTCCCTGACGCAGCTGCTCAACTTTTATCTACATCTTCCAAATACCATTTAGATAACTTATCTAAGGAGGGCAATTTGGTGCGGGTATATCAACAATAGAGAAATATATTGCTTAAATATGTTAGGTTTTTGGCGCGTAATTTGAATAAATTGTAAAGAGATTTCATGACTGAAGATATATGAGAAGGAACACATATCTGTCTATTTAATGTACTAAATTATTTAAGAAAAAGAGAAGCAAAGCGTAGCTGGTTGTGAAAGTCATATACGTTATAAAAGTTCAATAAACCTAATTCCTACTATGAGGTAAGAGTGTTTAGCAACTTGATTCTATTCTCTTTATGACGTTTTAACAAACTTTAGAATATCAGGCCATGTATACTATAATTTACTTCTTTGCTAAAGTATCAGCGTATCAATGACTTCTTAGACTTCGTTTCTACATGGACCTTAAATTCCTACAAAAAATGAAAAGGACGGGTTTTGTTTATTTTGTGACTTCGCCAAATGAGATCTTCCTCCTATTACTCAGCCAGAGGTATCTTCTTAGCTTGTAGTAGCTGGATCGTCAAAAACGTCTATTTAAAAACTTGAATCATTTAGCTTTTTACTTTAGCCTGGTAAACTCGGTCAAAGTAGACTAGACAATATAGTCTTCATTCTGTTTTTAGGCTTTTAACTGCTTCGACTTCTTTTTATAAACCTTACTTTCTTTTTATATGTAAACGCTTTGTTGTCCAATGGTTTCTAAAGGTTCTTGTACAAAAGTTGATATAACAAGCTTTTCAAACCCAAACAAACTTATCCCCGTACCATTGAGAAATCGCTGCTCTTAATCTACTCATTTTCTACTTTTACCTGGTAGTTTACATGAAATCTCCTAATTGCTCCAGTGTTTCTTAAACAAGCAAATCTGTGGACATGTATTATCCACATTTTGAATATTGGACCACTAGTCAATTGTGCCTTAGTTTGAAGTTTCAGATTGAAACGCAACAATTCTAACTGCGTCCGGTTAACAGAAACACAAATTCAAATAAACGTAATTTAAGGTATAGCAACTGAAAACTGACTTTGTAATAAGTCGAAAAGATTCATCAAGTTCTACGTGTTCCAAGCATGGAAGTCATTTAGTCATTAGATTAGATTTAGATTTGATACCATTAAACCCAAAAGGGTTTAGTTAGTTACAAGAGCTTTTATACTAGGATGTCAAGTTACAGTTTAACCTGTGCTACACGAGGCGTCCATAAAATCATGAAAGTGTACAGAGAGGAGATTAGACTTAGGTTTCTGGTTGAATCAAAGTGTTTTTCCCAGTAACAACGTGCTATATTAAGATGGGACTTTTGTAATTCTGTACATTCTGAAATCTCCTTTCAGTTGAAGAATGTTCCTTCTGTGTCTTTCTCGTAGAATACATAGTTTTTGAGTAAAATAAAAAAAAGGATAATAAAAACGTTCAAGCCTGCGTATATGGAAAAACTTTCAAATTTATACCAGTTATAAACTAAATACAGGAAGGTGCTTACTTTCTTGATTCCATACAAAAACAGTATTTGCAAAGAATTCAGATTTGATATCATGATAAAAAGCTACTGGGTGGTGTATTGTCAAAAAACCATAAATAATCTATGTAGACAACAAATCACGTTTTAAATTTGAACTACAATTTTTAATTAAATAATAGTAGCTAGATACTACTACAACTGAAGATACTTCGGGTAACTATCACAGGTGAAGTTGTGTGATACTGCCCATACTTATATGGGTGTAAACAGTATGCATGCAAATACTTAGCAACTAGCAATTGTTACGCCACCAAAAAATTAAAAAATTCTGTTTAGAATTAACAATCATTTGATTTTCCCATATAATAAGTCTTTCTCCTAAAGTGTACGATTTTTGAGATACAGGGTGTCAAATTTTAATTTAGAATTTCTCATTTTTCCAATATTTCAAGAACAACGTGAGATATCGACATGAAATTTTTTGTGCGTTTCTTACTCTTAGGTGTCTATTTTCTTCATTGTTTTGTGTTTGATATCTTCATCAGAAGCGCAGAATTGGAGGAGAACTGGCTTCTGAAGAATTACGAAAGTTTATTTTCAGAATTAACAATCGATTAGGCAAAACAATCAGTCTTGTATCTTTTCCGCAAAATGCGTTTTTCTCTAGTAAAATGGATTTCTTTAAATTCCAAATTCAACGAGGATAACAAAGTCTGACACCTTGTATCGTAGAAATAGTGCATATAAAAAAAATTGTATGGCAAAAAATGCTTATTTTTTGTCGTGGATTGCGAAGAAAATATTACATTTTATTGAACATTTTACTGAAAAATGACGCATTTTACAGACAAAATGCAAAAGCAACTCTTTGCCAAATCGATTGTTAATTTTACAAATAGCAAAAATTTCTAGTTTTTCTGTGGTGTAACAATTTTTCTTTAGAGTAAGGTGCTAGCACCACCTCAACTCTCCGTCCCTGATAGAAATATCACACATAAAATTGAGTAGGATACTAGACATCTGACAATAATAAACATGTAGAAACTTCCATTGTGATATCTTATGTTGTTCTCGAGATATTAGAAAAACAAGGAATTATAAACATTGACTTCGACACCCTGTATATCGGAAACGGTAAACTTTAGAAAAAAAATTATATAACAAAGTAGATTTAATTTTTGTCGGGGAATCTAAACTCTGTCTCCTTTCTATAATTCCTGCTAAATTTTTGTCGTGTTGGTAACAATACCTTATTGTGCTACTCCCATTAGATTATTGTTGTTTTTTGGTTTGCTGTTAACTAATTAATCATATATGTATTTAAGTAATATGTTTAATCTAAATCTAACTTTGAAAATGCTAGAAATTTGAAATGGATTGGAATTATAGAAATGAGACAGGGTATACCTGATAATCGTTTACACCCTGTATAATGCTCGAATTCCTGTCCAAAGATTTTTTCTGAGCTTGCTTCTGAGCCAGAAATGTATACCATTATTATCAATATTATCCAATCTATCAAATATTAGATTATTAGATTATTGCATTATACATTTTTATGTAGATATTATCCAGATACCAGGATTAAGAGGTTTCCTCATTTTATTTTTAGAAGTGTGATACGTTCAGTGTAAACAGACAGCAATGAAATTTGCAATATAACATCGGATTTGCGTTATCTCTTTCATTTTTATATCAAAGCCGATTTTATACCAATAATAAAATAGCAAATAAACGCACCTGAAATTGCACTCTATTGCCATGCAAAGTAAATCGGAAATTTATTGTATTGCTCCATAGTTAGTTAGATAAAGTATAAAGATAACTTTATGCGGTATAAAAGAATGCGATTAAAAAGAACAGTAATAAAATTGAACGCTAAGCTTGGTGGTACTGAAATACTGGCTAATTGTATTTATAAAGTATAGAAAATACGACGGTAGCTATATTTATCCTGACAGTTGGAATGGTGCAGTAGAGGAGTAGAGAAACGGGAGGGCTATCAAAATTCCACCTCTCCGATTTTATACCCCGATTTCCTACGGTAGTCATTTCGATCGAAGTTTTTGATAATTGTTCGACAGGTTTAAAACTGTAATTGATGATGTTGGTTCATTGTATAATGATCACTTAGTTTGCTTTTAAAACTGTATAAATAAAATGTAATCGATAAAATCATTGATGATGATAATTCTCACGCAGTAGCATAAAAACTTGCCCACATAATTGTTTAAATTAAACGCTCGTATCAGGAAAGATTTTTTACCCAATACACAAAAATATAAATTTCCCATAATCACGGATTATTACGGAAGAATTCGAAATATAAAATCACGTCCAGAAGGTCAGAAGTGCAAAAGGAGTGTCACATTTCAATAATCACTGTAATTATGTGACACTGATCCTGACACTGCACAAAGGTCTTGGATTTCTTTAAGGACAAATTCGTGCGTTAGTAGGAAATGATTGATTGCGTCTGATTACTCGATGCGAATGTACAAAGTACTCCCATACAATTTTTTTGGTATTTCAAATTTTTCTCGTAAACGTACGTTATACTATTATTATAATAACTTGCATAATGAACCACTTTATAAATAAAAAATATGTAAATGCAAAAGAAGCCGATGATTTATATCCAATTAAATGTAGCGGAAATCCATTAGTGTTATATTTTAATTCAACATTCATAAAAAACATTATCGAGACACGAGCTTAATGATTAATTCCATTAAAAATTGTTCTTAAATTTCTTGGATTTTATTAATAATAGGTATTGAAAAATACATTATTTAAACTGAAAAACCGATAAAATCTCACCGGATGTTGCTAAAATTCCACTACATTTTTTGTGGTTTCTTTTAACCGACAAGTTGTCGATTTAAACTTTTTTCTATAATTATATCCCATGAGCTTCATTTTTTAAATTAAATAATGAAAAAAACAAATAAAATAAGACAAACTAGCAATTTATTTTTCAAAGATCAAAATATGACTATTGAGTTTAGGTAGTTGTCTCATTTAAACCAGGAAATAAATAATGAGGTCCACTCCAGCTAAATAAATCACGAGCAAGTTTTGCTCTGATACTGTCGGTTTGTCAACAATGGCGGTTCTAAGTTTGGTCGTATAAAACTGATACAACATTGTCAGGTGCACAACCGTTATTAATTACCGATAGGTATGGCACAGGACAGCCGATGATAAATAGATTTCAGTACCTGCCAACATGGCACACGGTTCAATATGTTTTAGTTTATGTAACAAGATAGCTAATAACCCACAGAAATAGCCACGACAGCGGCTAGATCAACTCTGAAAAGAATTCACTTCATGAACTTGTAACGAAATGCTAAATCATGCAGAAAACTTGAACAGAACTAATGTCGGGGTTTTATATAAATAATTAAACGTAACAGATGTCTTTATAAGCAAGATGAAAGTTTTGGTTTGTCTACTTTTTAATAATGAACGTTGACTCGTTCCTTTATTAGATACAGAACGTTTACAAAATTGGTTTTACTTGTTTTCGAATTTGTTACCAAACATCATTTAATGAGTATCTGCTCAATGACTACTAAAAACAAGCTACTGTGATGATATTCAAAATGTAAATGTGATGATATTCAAAATGTAGTGATATTTGAAAATGATAAAAAAAAGAGAGGATAAAAAAAAATTTTGTTTTTTTTTGATAAATGTAATGACAGTAAAATAAAAATAAATTAATATTGTCAAGAAAATAGCGTTTTAATAAAAAAATTAAGAACCAAACGAAGAAAAATAAGGACCCTGAGAAAAAGAGCTCTCCATATCATAACATAAAAAAATTGGCGTCCCAACGTGGTAGGGCAAGTTAAATAAAAGACATAATTATCATTTTGTAGGTTGTCTGTTGGTAGTGGAAAGATGTCAAAGCGAGGTAAATCGGTAGATAGTAGAAAAAGGGACAAAAGAGAGGAAGAAAATATTGAAATTGAACAGATGGAAGAAGAAAGTACAAGTATGGAGGAGACCATGGGAGATGTTGAAAAGGGAGATAAAGAGCAAAAAGAAATAAGACAACAACAACCAGATTTACTTAAAATATTAATAGAAATGAAACAAGACCAAGATAAAAGATTTGGAGACCAAACTAAAAGATTTGAAGACCAAACTAAAAGAATAGAAGACCAAACTAAAAGATTAGAAGAGATTAAACAAGATAATACTAAAAGATTTGAAGAAATCAATCATAATCAAGAGAAAAGATTTGAAGAAATTAAAAGAAAATTTGAAGATCATGAGAATAGATGGGATAATATTGTTAAAAACATGAGAGGTGAAATACAAGAATAGGTGAATAATAAGATAGATGAATGTCAGAATGAAATGCGTAGGAAAATAGAAAGACACCAAGAAGAAATTATCAACATGTTACAAATAAGGGATGCAGATATAAATGAGAAAACTAAGGAGCAAGAAAAAGCACAAGAAAACTACCAGCTGAATGTGAAAATAGAATTAGAAAAAATAAACAAAAATGTTGAAGAGAAATCAACAGCAGGTAATCATAGACCAAGTCATTATTGTATATTACATAGCGGGATTCAAAATATGGCAAAATTCTCAGTAAACCACAAACGAATAAATCCAAAAGAAAGAATTAACAGTTTACCAATAAGAAAGGCAAATCTTAAAAATAAGATAAAAAATAATTACAAAAAAGAAAAAAATTATCAAAATAACAATAATAATAAAGAAAAATTGAAATTTACTACTAATTGGCAGAATAAATTAAGAAGAGCAAGAAAAGCAGAAAGAAGAAACAAAATGAAGATGACAATGGAAAATAAAAGGTTGGAGGGGATCAAAGTCAAAAGAAAGTCTAAAAATAAGACTAGAAAGAAAAATAAGGAATCGAGTTATAAAATATTTAAGAAAGATAGTAAATTCAAAATAAGGATGGAAAAATATAAAATGACAATGAAAAAACATTTAAAGAATTTACTATCAGGAGTCGGAGAGGAACAAAGAATAGAACTAGAATAAATGCTACAAGAGAATGTTAAAGTAAAAATTAGAAGCCAATGTTGACAAAAATAACCAAAGAAGAATAGGGAACATTGCGTATTAGGTTTGACAAGAAGGTATATGAATGATGCTTGAATGAATGTGTTAAAGATAATCATAATGAGTTAAATAATTATTAATGAAGTATTATTAAAATGATGATAATTATGAAGATTTGAATATGAAGTTAGTAGAATAATAATGATAATAATAATAAATAATTAATGATATGATTGATAATATTAAAAGAAAAGGTCAAAATATGATCCTTAATATGAATAAGTAAAAATAAAATATGATATTGAAGTAGATAAATGAGGCAGGGAGTTAAGTTATATGAAGAAAACGTTACTACTAGAGAAAATAATTTTTGCAACTTCTTAAGAAGTTGTAGAAAATGATTTGTATGAATGCAGCATGAATGAAAGCTAGTTGGAAAATAGAGGAAAATAAGGGAGAAATAGGAAGGAAATGTGAAATAAAATGAAAATATCGAATATTGAGTTAAAAAAAAAACAATAAAAAAAAAGCCTGTATAAAATGTTAATAATGCTAACTAAACTTATAAAATTTTAAATTGTCATTCTGTTGAAATAATGTAATGTCAAAGTGACAATTAACAAATGTCAAAAATAACAATTAACTAATGTCAAAGAAAATGATTATGTATATCATGAAACAAAACAATATCTATTATATTACATAAAACAAATAAAAGAAACAAAGATCAAATTGTAATGGAATTCACAATTTTTAGTTAATATTAATCAAAACTTAAGCTACAGTATAAAACGCTTAAAATTTATATTAATATGGAGGGGAAATGTGATGATATTAAAAATGTAGTGATATTTGAAAATGATAAAAAAAGAGAGGATAAAAAAAAATTTTGTTTTTTTTTGTTTGAAAAATGTAATGACAGAGTAAATAATAAATAAATTAATATTGTCAAGAAAATAGCGTTTTAATAAAAAAATTAAGAACCACACGAAGAAAAATAAGGACCCTGAGAAAAAAGAACTCTCCATATCATAACACTACATAAAGTTTTCTTTATAATTTCAAGCTTCTTAGAAGTCTTATTACGAAACGTAGATGTTATTGCTAAAATAAAAGAAAATTTGACTTCTATTTAGATGATTGAAATTATAGAAATAGTAGAGACAAGAACAAATTATCTACAGTTCCAATTTATTTTGCAAATCAAAATAAAATTTATAAAATTGTAATAAAAAGGGTTGGAAATTTTAAAATAGTTTTTTCTTCCGAAATAATATGAGCATGATACCATCACCAAATAAAACTATTTTAGACATAGTAGATATTGGGAACTGCTCGAAGAAAAAATGGCGCCAGCGCGCAGCCAACCAAAGCTAATACGTCCTAGAGCCGCGCCATCCATAAGGGCAAGACGCACGTAGCACCATAGCGCAGAGTCTAAAGATGTCTTGATGCAGCGTAAAGTTCAAATAAGTTATTGAGAACATTTGTAAGCACGAGGCCACAAAAATCTTTATTAAATTTCAAAAAAAATTGGATAAATAACGTCAGATTTTGCAATGATTGTTCTAGAAAGCAAAACTGGCACTATAACTCTGAAAGCTTAAGACATTTTAAACATATAAGTCCTGCCTCTATCTAATATTTAAAGCCTGCCTCTACGCGGCTCGGATTTAAAATCGTAACGCTTTGGTTTGGGTTTACTCCTAAAGTTACTGAAGTTTTTGGGTCAATTGTTCTGTCGATGGCGGTTTGGTCGAATTTTAAAGGCCGGTCAAGTCTTTTTTCCAAAGTTTTAAAATAATGTATACTGAAGAAAATCATCAAACAACAAATGGTGCTAACTCTTGTAAAAGTGACAAAAAGGGTAGTGAAATAAGATCAGTGTTACTCGCAATAGATCTCCAGATTTGATTATTTTAGAACTTTCAGACTTGATGGTGTGCTTCATTGTTGTCCATTATAGTAGGAGTTGTTATGTAAATTCCCAATTCGTATATACTTCAAAACTTTGAGTATCGCTTTCAAATTTCAGACTAGGCCCTAAGAACTAACCTTGAAAGATCATTTGATAAAATAACTTACATATAATCTAACAAGCAGACAATTATTGCCACCTGTCACCGTTTGGATAGCTGATATCTTTTTGTTGACGGCGATAACACCGTGACACACGTTGAGTCACTAATATGTCACTAGTAGGTCGATTATTGTGTACTAATATACACCTGAGTTGTCGTTTCTGCACATATCTGGACTTGGACCAAGGAGTTGTTTCGACATAACTGTCAAACGTTTATTTTTCCTGGCTAGATAATCAGTAGATGTACAGTGTGCACGTGAAGCAGTTGCATATCGTAGCCGTTTGAAACTATAGGATATGCTTAAGAAAGTATATGGATAAACCAAGCCTATTTTAACTTGAGTAACTCTGGCCATCGATGTCAGCAGATAGCAGTTCTTGAATATAAAACAAAAGAAAAACTAACAGTTACAATTATAAAATTAATTAACTAATGTATATGCATTTACAAAGACCATGCTAATTCAAAAACGTTTACAATATATTACAAACCCTTCTTTTAATTACGTCGTCTAAGAACTACAACGTCTCACTTCAGATTTTGAGCAGCATATTTAATTATTTTTATTCAAAATAAAAACAAAATATCTGTTTTAAAGAATAGAGGTTTGGGTTGGCGGAGGTAAATTTGGGTCGATTCAACAATTTTTCTGCTGCTAGAGCTGATTGATGTTGCTGGCTGAGTGAGACTGGAATTGGAACACGCTGGCGAGTTGATTCGGGATTCTTTTTCTCAAAGTCCCGTTATGAGCAGTGGCAACACACCGTAATATGGACAAGAAACAAAAAGAGTAAAAGTTGCGATAGCACGGACGCTTCTAATGTGTAAGGATCTATACTACGATATCAACATGTTATAACCAAGAAGGTGCAAAACTTTAGGATGAATGGAAGTTTGATAGGTGTGAATGAGTTAACTATTGCCTAAAGTGTGTACTACTTATTTTTTGCGACTAATTGCTAGTTTTAGAAAAAGTGATTACCAACCTAATTGGCAACAAAGAAATATTGATGGTGGCTATTCAAAATATCAGATAGACGAGACGTAATCCCCGAAAAATCTGTTTAGCGTTCAAAGTTTCTGAGTTTGACTGGAATTGAACATAATGCTTTGTTTGCTGCAGGTTAACGTATGCGTCCAATCTCATTTGCGGGTAGATTACCAAAGGCTTAAATAAAAAGTCTTTTGAAATCTTGACTGCTTACAGGCTGTTGCTGTATCTGTGCAATGAGCACTGAACCTATCGTCGCGTCGCGTCGGGCAAAAATCTCCTTACGATCCAACTGTTTCGATCGCAGATTACTTTTTGGGCATTTTGATTTTAATAACGAGTGCCTCAAAAATATTTATGTATGTCATTTTCATGGTTTTGACTGTCATTGTTAGCTACAAATCACATTTTTATAAATCGGCAATGACTATATTGATTCAAGGACAGGTAATTCCCTTGATTGAAAACATTAAGACCTTAAGCAAAGAATAGTGTTTTTATATTCATAACCAACTCTGACCTAAATAATCTTAAGATGCTTCTTACAGCATATGTAGAATTCTCATAAGAATGTTACAAACCGTATATCTCGAATTCTGAATTTGGCTTGAGCAAAGTTTCTCCAAGAGTCATGTTATAGATGACAGTTTTAATCTTTACTGAAAACAGAAAATATGAAAAAACACCTTCTTATTAATAACTTGCGACTAACTTAGCACTGATCGATTAGTCTCAGAGCATAAGTAGCAATAAAAGTCAAAAAATGCAAGAGATCAAAATGAGAAGATACTAATTCTTTGAACAAGTCTTCAAAGGCATACAAAATCTTCAATTTAAATTTTTTCTTCAATATATCTGAATTTATCACGAAATAATTCAAATGGTACAGAGCAGAACCCTATTTCTATTACTTGGATAACAACAAACCCATCGTGCTTGTTTAGAACTGATTTTGTTTTTTAAGTTCAGAAAATCTTTGATCTCAGTACATGTAATTATGAGATAAGAAAAGCAGGAAGAAAGTACCGTTTATGGTATTGGTCACAAAAGTTGAAAATAATGTGCGTCACATAAAGATTTCTAAAAAAACAAAGCAAAGAGTTATTAAAGAGTTAACTAAATGTAAAAATGGTCAAACATCAGAAAAATTGTCTAAAAGGTAAAATCTTTAAAAGTGTTGTCGAAAGAGACTTTCCAAAGTTCGTGCGTTACCTTTTACTCGTCCAAATCACTAAAAATAGAGCTGGACAAAAAGAAAAATCACAACGATACTTTATTGAGTTTTTGAATCGAACAAGCACATGCACTGGGGCACTACGACCAGTCTCCAGGATTTTGGGCCAGATTCCTGCCTTTTGACCTGTTGTATATGTATGTCAGGCTAAATTGACAATGATAAACTAAAGAAACAACCACCCAATGCAAGTTGAGTGAAACACCTAGGTCGCTTTCTTTTCAAGATTTGGCGCTGAAGATGGAATGAGAACAACTTTGGCAAAAAATTTTGGATGTGGATGAATAAGCAGTGATTGAAGTCAACGTATCGACAGCTGGATGGTACTAGATTGATAGTATTGCAAACGCTGTATATAAGATTTGTAATTACTTCCTCTTGATCTTACTTTCAGGTTTCTTGAAAGATGATTTATTTTCCTGGTTACTGGGCAAATTGTTCGCTTCAACTAATAACAAGCATTTTAATTGATACAAATTTTCTAGTAAAGGTTTTCCCAAGAAATCGTAGAAGGGGAAGCTGTTCTAACGATAGAATTGCCATTTATTTGGAAATGCATTCTGTTGCCTATACTATATTTGCTCTGCCAGTAGGAATTGTTGTAAAGTAAAAAAAAAGCAAGTATCACAAACCAACAACAAATCAGTGTGGGTTTTGGCTTAAATCCTGTTCAGGAATAAATCTTTGGATGCAGCCGCTCACCAAGCTGATAGTGTACAGTGATTTTGATTAGTACATTTATTTTGTCAACGACCAAGATCAGATTTTTCAACGTTCTAGATCAAAACTGGCTTTATCTGTTTCGACATAATTAGTGATAGGTGATGTGTCTGCAGTTTGGTGACTACTAAACCTTGTACAAAGAAAATAAAATAACTAACTTCTGGTTAAGATTTTTTACTAAAAAGAAATGAGCATTTTCACTTTTTAAACAAAAGAAGAAGAACGCAGTTTAATGCCTGACGAACGGGCCAAAACAACTGAGTAAGTTAGCATCTGAAAATCTGAAAGTATCATATTTATTATTTGAATCCAAATTTCCATTCATGTGTTATATTAAATCCTAAAGTTTGTTCAGGCCAAAGATAGAAAAACGCATGGTGGCACTGCCTCTCTCCTCCATAATTAATGGGAAAATTAAAAAGGTTGTTTTAAGGGTAGAGATGTTTTTAAATAAGAACCTGAAAAGCCTTCGGGAGATAAGTAGTTTGATTACAACAGAAATTAATCCATTGGAATAATAATGATAGTTCTTATACGTCTATCTGCCGACGCCTTTGTGGTTGGAGTTGATAAATTATTTTGTAAATGCAGTTGCAACTTATACATATAGACGAGGGTAAATTGTTGGGGTACTTGGTGTCACTTGTCCTATATGACGTGTTCCGTAGGGATTTGCCCGCACGCAAAGTAGCAACCAGGTATGTACTTGTAATTGCTCTCTGCTCTCTGTTTTCGTGTTTGTTATTTTTCTTTGTTACTATTTTTGTATGTTTACACGCCGTAACTTTAAAGAGTCGATGAACTGTTTAACGAAACCCAAATGAACAAGTTTAATAAATCCCCCAATTCTTCTTAATTAACCAATCAGCAATTGTTGGATTACTTTTGCTTTTTAGTAGATTTATTACCGACTTTAAATTATCTTCATCTGCAGTTACAAGGCTAAGGGTTATTTGTATGCAAATGTGCACCAGCTTGACTTCATTGAAAGCAACAGAATGAAAATCGTCTTATTACATTTTCTTACGTTGAAAAGAAGAAATGAACACTTGAAATAAAAATGTACGTTTCAAATGTGAACACTATAATATAATAATTTCTCGTTTGCGATCCTCGAGGCACTTAAATATTTTTTTCTTAAACCATCATGCATATGCACGTATGCAGAATAAGGATGAGTACACATCAAAATGGCTCCTAGGTTCAAATTAGTAGGTATTTTACAATACATCGCTAAAAGCTCAAAACATTGGTTCTACATTCCACTGTATAAAAGATAATTTTATCAGGAAGTAGAATAAATTTCAAGAGCTTGAAAGGTGATGCATTTTATGTAATGTTTATTATCAATTTCACACCATGAACGATCTATTCAAGTTGCGTAAAACAATTTATAAAATACAACACCTTTAACATAATCAATCAATTCTGGTTGGCAATAAAGTGATAACCGCGTGGGCCGTGCATTAGCGCGCAAGGGAAAATATTCTTGAACCTTTCACTAACAATTATCGTGTATTTCATTGAGAAGGACAATGGAAGATAATGATTTATAGTTATAGTATTTGCACATGAATGAATAGGCGTTATATTATGTATAGGCAAGGTGCAAAACAAACGTGAATGGTAGAATAATGAATATTATTACTGTGTATGTTAATTTAAGTTCTACCGCTTTGTAGAATAATGTGCTGCATCACTTTAATTTCCTGCCATCTTGTCAAATTATTATTAACATTAGTATAATAAGAAAATCGGATGTGTATGTTAATTGAAATATGAACTGTGATAATGTGGATCATTATTTTAATTAATGCGGATCCTGAAACTCTAAACACTATTTTTTCCATTCATTAAGAAAATGTTACACACCATTTTTGACACGTGATCCGGTTGAGGTTAATTTGAAACTGTAAATAAGACAATATTTCAATTATAAAATTAGATATTTAGGTTGAACAAATTTTGACTGACCTTAAGAAGGATTTGAACACTTATCTGCTTTGCTATATTTGCTTTGAACAGTTTCCGTTGCTAACTGATTGTAATTCACTTAAAAGGCAATATTCTTATGTTAGTTTAAGAAGAACCAAATACTATCACCTTAATGCCGTTGTGCTTTTTTGTATTTTTTTTAATGGAATATAATACCTACTTGTCACAAATACTTGATACTATTGCTAAATAGGAAAAAAAACAAACTAAATTGCATATTAAAGAAAAAACGAACGGTTAGATGGGTAAATGCATTATAATAGTTAATCTGTCAAAATAACTATCTGGTTTATTCACTTCAAAAAGAAACTATCGAATTAAACAAAAATTTGTTTTCATAAAAATTGATAAAATGCAACTGATTACAATTTTGAATATCGGCTTAACACGAATTCCATATTAGCAAATCCTTTTAAAAATGTTTTAGCTATTTGTCTCCAAAAAAGAATAGCCAAAACTTTCTGCACTTTTCCAGTTTTGAGTGACGGCGCACATTACAAAGGAATTACCCTACTTAAAACTATTAATTTCATTGTGTGATTGTGAAGGACAGCAGTTGCTGTAATGCTAAGTACTGTATGATACTTTCTATTATTATAATTAAATATATTTCCGTAGAAAGTGTCTCAGTTAATTTACTTACTTTTTTATTTATTTCCCTTTCCACCGCGGTTCATGGGTCAATTTAGCTTTGCAGAATCTTTTCATTCGTTCCTGTTTTGAACTTTAACTTTGGTATCTGCACATATACATTTTCTTCTACTCAGGATTTCTAATATTTTTGAATTCTAACTTTTGCTTGGTTTTCCATGCCGTATTTTCCCATCTGATCCCACCTCTCATGTTTGTTTCACTAATTTTTGTTTTACCATTTTTACTAGACATCCAAACCAAAGTAGTTACTTTTCTTCTATTTTCTCTTCTATATCTATAGTATTTAGCCTTTTTATTATCTTCATATTCTTTATTTTCTCTGTTATAGTTACTTCTTTATTTTAGTTGTTTGCTGTTTAGACTTAAGTTTTCTATTAAGCACTATAGCTCACTACCATATGCATGTTATAGTTTGTTCATTCACAACTTTAACTTTGGTTTTCTTACTTCTTTTTTGTTGATGAATACCAAGCTCAAGTACTACATATATGTAGTGTTACTAATACAGTTGAAGGAGTTCGTATTAATGTTATTAAAGTCGCCGTTGTTTATAATAAATAAAAGTATAGAATAATTAATATTATTTATTAACACTTAATAAACAGGTTAACAACTGTTGTGGAACTGCGTTGTCGAATCTTGTGCGAACTATAATCATAATGATGTGTGTTGATGTTTGGCTGATAATCAAACACTAAAAGAGATCTGTAAAATGTCGACAAGCTTTATAAATATATACAAGTACCTGTATGCAAAACGAAGGGTTCTTCTGTAGTTCCCAGGCGGTACCAAGTTTTCAAGTGTTAGATAATATTAAATATTGTGGTAGGTCGTTTAAAAAGAATTTGACAAAAAACAAGATCCTTTTTTTTATGAAAATTTTATCGTGCAAACATTCGAAAATACCTTCAATGAATTAATTGGTAAAAACGAGACCCTTTTTCTGTGAAGGTTTATCGCGCGCCCGTCACATTCGTAGAAGTCAATGTTCTAAACATTTATTGTAAAATTGTGGGACGCTATACATTAATTCTGTTATTAACATCAGATTCCATGCTATGTACCTCCACTGTCTGTAAAAGAACCTAAGCATTTCATAATAATTAGGGTCTGTGTTATTGATTGTTCATTTGATATCGTATCTATTTGTTCTTCATCTCTGGACACCATTTCCGTTTTTGCCAAGTTTATTTCCATTGCTGATTGGATTAGCGTTTGTTCCCAACTTTTAAGAGTTTATTTTTGCTTCTCAATACTAACATTAGGTCGTCTGCACACATTAGGTTTTTAACAGTAATGAGTCTCAGATTCCTGATTTCTACTTTAAGTATTATCTTCTAATTATTCTTCTGTTACTATCTTACCTTAAGTTTTTTTAACTTTTTTCCTGCCTTATTCTTTCATTTTATTACTAATTATTTTTTTTGCTGCTTTTATCAGTTGTTTTACCATTGTTGGGTTATTGTTCTTGTATATTTCGTAATCACCCTCAGATTTCCTACAGAGATATTTCTTCCAGCTACTTTTTGTCATTTATTCATTTATGCTAGTATACAGAGTATTTGCACAAGTCAATAATACAATAAAGTTTAATACAGTGTAGAATAACAAGTCACTAATACTTAATACAATAAATAAATACAATAAAATACATAATGCAAATTATAAATTTTAAAAAAGCAGAGTAAATTTTTTTTTTCTTATATATCACAGATCTCTCGTGATATGATAATAAAGCTGTATTTATTTTACATGTCTATGCTACAGGAATTCAATTTATGATCCATAAATTCCTGAATTGGGTAAAAGGCTTCACTTATCAGATATTTTTTAATCTTATTTCTAAACGATTTTAATGGCAAATTTACAATGTTCACAGGAAATTTATTGAAAAACAAAGGGCCATAATAATTTTTACTATATCTACTTGAATTAAGACGCAAGTAATCTAAACGAATTTTAAAGTTATCTCTTGTACTATAATT
>VTPC01008514.1:10327-26192 GCA_011009095.1 Ignelater luminosus
TTTTTTATGCGATCTTACAAACTGTAGATTAACGTTACTAATTTTTTCGTGTCAACAGTAATAATACCTAATATAGCAAAGCAACTGAAAGGAAGGACGGAGTACCTAACTGGCAAAAACAGGAAGTTCTCGCTGAAAGTTGGGAAGGAATAAGAGCAGGTAAGTAGTTCTAAAGCAGAGCAACTATTAAGAAAGATTTAATGATGTACAAATTATTCACCATCTAAGTTGTTTATGCAAATTAAGGTAAGTTTTACTTCTTAAAATGTTATTGTTACTACAAAGTTACAAAATTTGCGACGTTAATGTAGTATATAAAATATTCCTGCAAAAACATTATAAATGAGCACCAACCACTAAAAGATTATTTTTCTCGAAGTCTTTTAAAGGGTTTTCAATACAGATTCTGTAGTAAGTGGTTGTTCATTCAAACCAACAGAATCTCTACAGTCAACGTAATTGTTTATTAGTTAATTGCATAACTGAATTTAGGAGATAATTCCTAACACGATTCTTGTTTGCAAGAGTGGAATTTTTTCTGTTTTATGCTGCATTACAAATTTCCACAAAAATTATATTAAATACATACATGAGAATAAGATAAATTAAATAACAAAAATTTCAAACCTTTGCTAATGGTAGTTTTGATTTAAGTAAGAGGTTATGTTAGTAAGGTGTTTCTATTAGAAAAGACTAAAAACTAAAGTATGGGAACTGCTCTGCGTATGACCACCAAATACTAATATTCTTGCTTTAAACTCCAAATTGAAGAGTAGTTTGTGTAAATTAAATTCGTTTCCGTGTTTTATTCTTAAATGCTTTGCGGTGGATATAACTTTCTTAAAGGACATTAAAGTTTAATTGTGTATTTTGTAATAGAATCTAAAATATCATTAGTCTACAACCAAGCAGTGTTCGTCTTATAGTGAAAGTATACATACATACATGTTATGAAAACAACGGGAATTAGTGACCTCGGGGCGGAAACTTGCTATTAACATACAATTAAATTGCCTCTTGGCTAACTCGTCAGGTCGCGGACAGGGTAGTTCGGCAGTACATTCCTTAGTTAACTTACTCTTAAATGACAAAGTAGAAAAATGTGTCAACATTACTGGGAGCCAATGACGATAATCGCTTGTCTCTAAATAGTAGGCTTCGTCGTAAGTCAACTATATGTATACATTCGTTAATGCTTTCGTCATACTCGAAAGAAACTAATAAATACAAGAAGTCCGGTACTCTGGACGGCAGCGGCCTCAAAGGTTGTTGAACTCTTAGCAATTTACAACTAATGCATATCTGCAAATACTTCAAGCAAAACATCCAAACACCAAAATGCAGATTAACAAATACAAACTAGCGTAAAAGCATTAAGAGATATTAAAGAAAGATGGTACAGCGTTTGTTAAATTTCTTTATGCAAGTGATACTATGTCATTATATATTTTATTCAAGGTAGTGCACTGATGCACTTCGTCTTTGTCCTCTTATCTAAAAAGAAACAATTACATTATCACAAAGTATAGAATTTATTATTATTTCTCCTAACGTATATTTGTGATTAAATCCTATGCAAGCAAGAAATAAAATAATGCAACTAGATGCTTCTTGAGACCAAAGTGACAAGTAGAGCGGTTTGTTTACTGTAAGCAGGAAAGAAGTTACTGAAGTGGTAAATATGTTCCAAGCGTGATAAGTCAACTGTATTTAAGTAGCAATGTGACGGTAAAGTTATCAGAAGATGTAGTCAAAGCCGAGAATTAAAGGAAGTGTTAAACAAAATTGCTTTGTTATAGTTCTAGTACGGAAACAACCTAAGATTTCTGTTGTACAAGTGCGCAATCATTAACGAGAATCTTTAAATGTTTATGTGCGCTTCAGAACCATCAGAAATTAGCTGTACAAGACAGATTTACGCTTAAAGCGTTTATTAAGAAGTGTGGCTCTCAACCACAAATAACGGAACAACAGATTTGTCTGAGAACAAGAGCGGGAAAACTAAGCTTTTCAATGGAACGGTCTACTGTTGATAAGTCTTAATTTGTGTTTTATAGTGATTCTCAGCATGTATAGGTATGGAGGCAACCACAATAAATAAGAAGCGAACCAGGTCACTATAAAACGCAAATAGCGACTTGTCCATTGAAAAGTGTTCCGAAATAAATCTGTTGCGTGTAGATCTACCTCGTGTAACCAATTTCTCATAGTTCAAAAGCACATTTGAAGCCTCTTACAGTTCAGTTGACTGCGCAGTTGTACAACAGAGATCTTTGTGTGTATCCGGCTTAAAACGGTAACAAAACGGTTTAACATTTTTTTATCTGTCTGTTTAGATCTCATATACAGTTAACTTTTCACGCTTGAAATACCTTTACCACTTCGACAGTTTCTTTCATGCTTAAAGCAAACCAACACTCTACTTACAATTCTAGTCTCAAGAAACGTCTTTGCATTATTCTACTTCTCGTTTTTACGTATGATTTGGGTTATAATTATTGATTTAATCACAAATGTACGTCAAATGAAGGAATAATAAATTCTACACTTTGTGACAACGTAACAAAGTTTTACAAATCTCCAAGTTCCCACTACGCGCTTGATGACCAAGCTGTCTAGAAGACCGGAACGAGCAACTTCTAGTGCGCACATTTTGACTAAATTAATTAATAACCACATAGTTCATTATACACTTTCCAGCTTTACATAAGCTGAATAAACAATAATTAAATATCAGTACGGTAACTTCAGGTATGGCTTATAGACGAGATTCAACAGGCAAACACTCTAAAGTTCTATTAGGTTTCTTACTGTCACGTGGCACCGCAGATTACCATAACAAAAGTTGCGACTCCAATTTAAGAAATTTTGATCATAATAAGGTCAACGGTAAACGATAGTTATCTTGAACACCAGGGAATTAAGTAATGAAATTGTTTGAAATTCGTTGTAGAAAAATTCAATCAGCAAAAGCTGCGCTGGGAAATCTGCACCTTGAGGTAGGTTCCCATGGTAAACGCTGAAGAGTCCAAGATAAGTTACTGTAAATATGAACTCTTTTAAAACGAAAAAGGGAGTATTTAAGACAAAATCCCACTGCAAAACGCAAAGGATTTTGATTAGCAAACGAAATATTCTTATGTCCTAAATGGTCAACGTACAATATTGTTTTGCAAGCGAGAACAGTATGTTCACATCCCAATGGAAAGTAATGAATCATCTGCATCTTCACAGGTTAAAAGCATTTAGAATAAAAATTCAAAGATATTGGAATTACTGCAACAAAGCATTTACTATTTAAAAATATTTTCCAATAAAATGTCAGACTATAAAAATTAATTTACAATGGCGTACACCTTAATTTATCTAGACAATCTGACATTTCTTGAAATGTATCGTGCCTGAACCCTTAAGAACAAAAAGAGAAATTGTATTTCGAAGCATATTTATCTCGAAAATAGTAGTTAACAACACTATTCTATATTGGCAGACCACTTTTTAAATATAGGAACGAGGTCTTTTTGTGCTAACAGACCTTAACATACATGGTACTTTTACATATGAGATGTACTCATAAAGATTTTATTGTAATAAGCAACACAGGAAAGAATTTATTAATAAAATAAGATCTCTAAATGCTACTTATTTATTGAAATGCCCTCCTTAATTATAGAGAGTCCTAATTTCTCAAAATAACACAACAAACACTAACACTGGTAGCTTCACACCGTAATTTACTAGTTAATTCTGTGGAATTAAGACTTTCATCAACCAAGTTTGTTCTTCTTCGAACAGTATCATTTCAAACTAAGGTTTTCCCTGGACGCCCACTATTATTAACTACGACAAAATGCATAGATGCCTTGGTATAAGGATTTTTCTGTTAAGTTGCTGTAGTTGACTTTACATTGAGGTAGGTCAAAGAAGATGCTAGGTACTACTCAAAGACGGTTACTGTAAGAAGTAGATGTAACAAAAGTGATGACTGGGCTTAAAAAAGGCTATACGCAGCAAAAAGTTGCTGCAAGACTTCACACTACGCAGAGTACTTACACCATTATTTGACTGTTAAAACCAAAATTAAAAGATTTATCATTGCCCATTTATTAAAGAATGGCTCCAGCTGTCCACCAAAACTGTAGTTAGCCACGATATGATATTAAAAACATTGCATAAAGTTGAAGTAAGCCAAGACATACTGTATTCGACTCAATCTTCACGTCACAAAACCGCAGAGCTCTCTACTTTTGCAGGTGATCATCATCATAAACAATTAGCAAACGTGCTACCCAATGATATATCTAAACTAAAATTAATGAGTCGACTGAATTTAAAAATTTATTGCAGGGCTTCTGATACCTACTTATAACATAATTAGAATTTGTAATAATAATTAGTTCTATGTAGATAGACCATTACGTTCGCTTAACCGATAGATAGATTGTTATGGGAAAACGCTATCTTAATCATTTTCTATGGAATTTTAAGAAGATAATAAGCAGAGACATTGCTAATATAATAATAATTCCCAGATAATTACAGATGCTAGTGTAAACATGTGTTACTTACGTTTAAAAATATTACCGGGCGAGGGTGATGCAAGATTTTTCCATAGTTATAAATTAAAACAATAGAATGAATAAATAATTCTTTAATACAGTTCAGAGTTCCCTAAATGTTCTGTTTCACTTACTTTAATTTAATTTACATATTTTGCTTCTATGTGATATTTAAAAAGGATATCTGCTAAGTAAATTATATTAAACCTTAAACATGTAACATTACTCTTTCACGTCAAGCAGTCACGTCAAGCATGTTGCTAACGTTCGAAAATATTTAATCAATCAATAAGGCTTTCAGGAATTTAAACCTTACAGTCCACAGACATTTAAGCATCAGTCTAGTGTTAAATTACGAAAGGATAAAACGTCTAGACACTAACTAAAATTTAACAACCTTGAAGGAATTACTAAAATTGCAGCACGTACTAAAGAAACTGAAAAGTTTAAAAACTTGAGAAATATCTTAACGATACGTGATTGTTTGAATTAATGTTCCGGGAGCATCTTCCTAGAAAAAGAAAGAGACTTTAATTTGTTTTTTTCTTTTGTGCTATTAATTTTGTTAAATAGATTTTACTGGAAAGTTTAATATCACGGATGATTTTACTTCCGAGTATATCTCCGAGGGAACATATATAACTCTAGAGAGCTATTTCATATCCAAATGTCTTTCAACCGATGCTACACCATATGGAATTTTAACGCTACATTACTTGTTCTAACGGCATGCATAGTTCCGTGAGTTGAACTTCATCAAATTGATTAGATCTATTCTCTTCCAAGGTAAAATTAGCTAATATTCCTATTTAATCTTGAAATTCGGCTTTGTAGGATGTATAATTATAAACACATGTATGTGGAAGCACAAATAACTGTAGATAGAAAATAATATTACCGGAATTTGCTTAACAAGACGTTATGAGAACTAATTAGGGTATAAGCGATAGCGTTAAATAACTAGTTCATTTAAAATTTCTTTGCAGTTGAATTATAATAAATAATACAAAAAGAAATTATTAGGTTCATATTTATATCTCAGTTTATTAGTAAAGCTTTAGGTTTTTCCAATAGGCTACAGGTATTATACAGGGTGCTTTAAATATAAATGGAAATACTCATATAACAGATTCTAGAGTCACAGTAAATTAAGTCTAGTTTTCATATGAACCTTTATCCTAAAGCATACCATTGAATTTAACACAGATGTTGCCTTTGAACCTTTGAATTTTAGTCACGGATCGCGTTATTTTCGAGTAGAACCGAATTTTCCGACATCTTTCAGGGTCAGAGATCAATTTACATAAAATCTATTGTTTTCTCAGTGTCTCAAAGACGACATGACAAAATATTTAAAAAGAATTTTTTCTAATAAAAATTTGTTCTTTAATTTACAAACTGACTACTCTACACGTATTTGAGTGTTTACATAAATTAAGGCAGTAAGAAGTAAATTACCAACTAGTTCCCTTTATGCAGATGTTCTGTGTTTCACAGGCGTTCTATAGTTGCAAATTTTATTTAAAATTTGATATTGTTACTACCTATTTAAAATAAATATTTGTATTATACTACGTCTGAGAAATGCCTACACCAAAGCAAACTTATGAGACATTTCTTTTGTAGTTAAGCTAAGAAAGATATTTATTTACATGCAGTATAGTGCACTAAACCTAATAATACGATTCAGCATGTCTTGACCCTTTTTTATCAACACTAAACAAAGTAAATCTTCAACTATCTTTCTATTTATTGTATCATATTACTGAAAATTGAAATCAAATAAGTTTTGAATCAAATACTGAAATAAAATTTTCTTCAGTTCAGATATTCCATCTTATCTAATAATGTCAAAATTGAAACAAAAATAAAAATAAAAAACATTCGTAACTATTTAGATTGTAATTTTTTCAATATTGTTCTCTAACAGAGAAAATACTGATAGTAACCAGTATCCAGTAAGAAATAATTGATGTTTTACTCATTAAGTGTGAATTCTTTTCAATAGCACTTGAGATATTCCGTAAAGTACAAGAAATCAAAAATTCGCAATTACAGTATCAAGAAAAATCTGTTTAAATTACTTCCAGTATTTCCAACTACTTACAATATTACGTACTTTAGATTTAAAATAAAGATTTTATAGAGCGGAAATTTTTTAGAAATTCCTTTTTTGCTATTCAAGTAACAAGGATGAAACCCATCTTAAAGATGTAGTCTATTGGACAGTTTACTAAAATTCAGTTTTAAAACGAATAAAAATGATATTGAACAGAAATTCTGTATTTTTACAAAAGCTATAAACGTCTTGATTGATTTCCAAAATGTAAAATAAATTATTATTATAAATAATTTGTTGTTTTATCAGTAATAATATTATTGATATACAGGGTGATTCTCAACTTGGTTTTTCTCTTAAAGAGTAAGAGGGGGCATGAAAAAACTGATCTACGTTAAACCGCATGAACAACATATGCATAGTTTCGAAGATATAAAACTTTAAGTAATTGGACCCACCGTTTGATATCTGAATGTTTTTGCCAACACATTCAGTAGGCATAGCTCATCTAGCTACTTTCATTTTGACCATTTTTGGCTCTAAAGTAGCTAATTTTGTAATCGCTTTTGAGTGACGTTCTGTCATTTACTTTACTTACTTACGAAAAAAGAAATACTTACTTGTTTAATTCTGTTATCTTATACTGCCATAATTTTCAATTTTGTGCTGAATTGCAGAATATATCCAAATAAAGAATTTGTAGACATGATAATAGTTTACGGTGAATCACTAAAAATGCTGCTGTAGCTGTACGATTGTATGCAGAGCGTTTTCCCAATAGAAGGCATGTTACATCTCCAACGTTTCTGTCTCTAATTCAATAAGCACGTACCATGGGCAAACTGCAACCACGGCAAGGAAGTGAGGGAGGCCCTCAAGCAAACAGAAAAGCTATTGGTAAATGTTCGGGTAAGGCCCTCACGTCTTTAGGGGTTTCTATAGTTTTCCTGAAAGCCCACGTTGAGAAGAGTAAAAAGAGACCACTTCCACTCTGGACAGTCAAGAAATAAAAAATTAAAAACTTTCAAACGAAAAATAAAAAATTTCCATAAGAAAATGTTTTTCGTTCTCAAGTGCCAAAATTCTCAATAAAGATATTTCTTGTTATAGCCGTCTATCTAACCTCACCTAACCTAACTCAACCTAACCTTACATTGATTAACCTATTTTCAAACATTTTCAGTTGTCTTGCATAGAAAATATCATAAGGAATTTTCATTCTTAAGAAAATTCCAAATTTCTTTATTTTTTGACTTAGAAAATTAAGGCCGATCTTGTTTTACTCGTTTTGTCGTGGGCTTTCAGAAAAATTATAAGATGGTCACTTTATCTAGAAAAAAATTTTCTTATGGAAATTCTTCTTTGAAAATGTATAACTTTTTTATTTCTTGACCATCCAAAGTGGGAGTGGTCTCTTTTTACTCCTCTCAACGTGGGATTTCATGAAAAGTGTAAAAATCCCCAAAAACTTGAGGGCCTAAACCGAACTTAAGCCAAGCTACTGATGATGAAATTATGGATTTAATTGAAGAAGATCCCACTTTAAGCACGCCTCAAATTGCTCGGGAAGTCAATACTTAGGACGATACACGAAGAGTTGCTATACCCGTACCACGTGCAGCGTGTACAAGCTCTAGCATCAAGTATAATAAACTAGTAATTGATTAAGAAACAACTAAGACTATCAGCAGGGAACGGAAACAAGTAACCGAAAATGTCGAAGAACAAAAAGAAAGCACTAACTAGAAGAGGACGGTAACTAAAAGATTTCCAGAAAGCTTAAATGAATAATTAAAAAAATAACGAGAACCGCACACCAAAAAAACTAAAAAAGATAGATGGGAAAATGCATAAGGAAAGGAAACAAGCGAGAAAATGGAATTCGAAAAACATATATGGACAAAACAATAATACGAAACCGGAAAGGATTAGGTATAACAGAAAAAAAATTAAGAGAAGCATTTGAACATCAAAATAGCACGGAATATTTTTATAGGAACATGGAATGTTAGAGGAGTACATACATAAAACGGGACTCCTAAAGTAGCTAAATAATGAGGGCAAAAAAACTCGGAATAGATGTGGTACCGTACAGGAAACGAAACTCAAAAACAATGACTTAATGGAGCTGGGGGATTATATACTATTTAAAAGTGGAAGTGAAAATAGATATCTTGTCTCAGGTTTCCTAAAAAATAAGAATCTGAAAGCAACGGTAGTAGAATTCAAACCTGCATCTAAAAGAATGTGTTACTTAAAACTAAGAGGAAGGTACCAGAAAATCAGTCTATTCAATATACATTCACCATCGGAAGATAAGTCCATAGACATCAAGGAGTCGTACTATAATAAGTTAGACAGACAGTACGACAAGATTCCTGTATATGATTTAAAAATTGTGCTGGGCGCTGCAAATGCAAAAATAGGGAAGGAAGAAGTACTCGTATATCAATCGGTAATAGGAAAATTCAGCAATAAATGAACAATGGCTCATAGATTTTGCTAAGGAAAAAGGATTGAAAATAAAAAGTACAGAATTTCAAAGAAATGAGATCCACAAAGAAACCTGGAGGTCCCCAGATGGATCTCACGTCAATCATATAGACCACATTTTGATAGAAAAGGACCAAGAGAAATGTATTAACAATATTAGAAGTTACAGAGATCATTTTGTGGTGGGAATGAAAATGAATTAGTACTACCAGAAGCAAAGAACTAAAGAAGCCAAAAAAAAGGACTAAACGAATAGTAAGGTTAGAAAATCAAGAAGATAAGAGTGAATATGAGACAGTGCTCAGCAACAAACTAGCCCAGTAAGGAGAGATAGAAGATATTGAAGCAAATTGGCAAAAAATAAAAACAGTAATAGCACAATGTTTCAAAGATTCCAAGAAGGTAACAAACAAGATAAAAAAGCCATGTTTGTCAAACCAGTGCACAGAGGAAGTACAGAAAAAGAATAAAGCAAGAATGAAATGGATACAAAGGAATGCAGAACAAACGAAGACCGAGTACATAAAAGCAAAGAAACATTGTAAGAACATCATTAAAGAAAAGAAAAGAAGGAAGCAAGAGAAAATGCTAAATTATCTGGAAGAAAATTTTAAAAACAAGGAAGTAAGGACACTCGACTCGGACTTAAGAAATGAAAAATCAGGGTTCAAAGCAAAACCTATATTTTGTAAAAACAAGGAAAGAAAGCTACTAAGTGATGAGGACGATATTTCAAAAAGGTGGAAACTATATGAGGAAATGTTAAACGATGGTCGTACAGTAGAAGAAAAAATTGAAGAAAATAGCTTTCCTTAAGAAGATCTGGCGACCCTGGAAAAAGTAAAAAATATTAACAGAAATTTAAAACAAAATAAAAGTCCAGGAAAGGATGGGATCACTACGGAGCAATTCAGTTATGAAAGAGAATTGCTAACTGAGAGAATATATAAACTTGTAAAGAACATATGAATACAGGAAAGGGTTGTAAAGGAATGAACCGACACGATTTTATGTCTCATACTAAAAAAAGAGACGCCACAAATTGTGAAAACTATATATAGTGTACAAAATACTGGCGATGACAATAAAAAATAGACTTAGTGATAAGATGGATGAAATAGTCGGGGAATATCAGGTAGGTTTCAGGAGGGGCAGAGAGGTAGTGGACCAAATTTTGTTAAAAAAAAAATTACAAGCAGAAAGTCATGAACATCAACAAGAAAACAAGCGTGGTTTTTATAAAGGCATATGATAAGATTATAAAAGCAGAACTGTAGAAAACACTAACAAAGCTGGGAATCCAAAAAAATCGACATGATCCGATTGACTCTGACTCATACAGTAGAAATGAGAGTTGGAGGGAAACTTTCCGAAAGCTTTCAAGTGAAAGATGGTTTACGACAGGGTGACCCGATATCCACAATTTTATTCGGTCTGCTGTACCGTAAGAAACACCAATGCCTGGCATATGCAGACGATATTGCAATTGTTTGTAGAGGGAAAATAGAACTGAGAGAAGTAGTGCAAAGACTTGCAAAATCGGCACAGAAGATGGGTGTTCAAGCTGGAGGTCGTAATTTTGAACAATTATTATAATAATTTAAATTTATTACAATCTTCTAATAATTCAAGTATTTAACGTTATTTGTTTGATTTTCAATTTAATAAACAAAGTTATCTGTGTATTTCAATTTGATTTATACTTATAGTAACTGTAGGTCACCCAGGGTTGATGGTTTCAGTTGTGGTAAATGTTGCAAGTCAAGGCTAGGCTAGTTTTCAAATTATTGTATTACCAAATGCGGTTATGTACAGAAGTTCTCAAACACTCTACCAAGTTATTACAACTCTGAAACTATACGACTTTTGTTCATGCAATTTAACGTATATCGATTTCTTTTATGCACGTCTACTATGCTTTAAACGAAAAAAAAAAGTTAAGAATCATCCTGCATAGAAGCACACAAAAGCTATTTGTAAACAAAATGATTTTATTTAGACTATATCTTTCATACCCAATTTAACAATGCAACTTTCATTGCAACGATGATATGTTAGCGAATATCGCGTACCAATACTGTGGAATACACCCCGTTTCTTGTTTAAAACTTTTCTTCAACCTACAGTCTCGGACAATTTTCAGATTATAAATGCCATATCGGTGCTCGTAAAAGATTCCTACATAAGATGAAAATCTGCGATATATCCGATAATAATCATCTGTATCGGTACATTACCATTGACTGTACCACAACCTACGTTTATGAAAAAAGAAGAAATGAAGTGAGAAATACACAATGGGCAACTTAAAAGTATAACTAACAGAGATATTATTTATATAAAAAGTTTGTATTGTTTTTCAGTAACACTAATTTTTCAAAATGGTGCATTGATATAATCTGTGCAGATGAAAATAATCGCTCCACAGGGGCAGAAGGCGGTAAAATACGGTTTTATTTTATGAATATCTTTACAAGTTCATAACCATTCAGCATAACCAAGCTGATTTTGAAATTTCTCATTCCAAGGCAGCACTGCAGACGCAAGAATTTCATTGTCATTTTTAATATTTTGCAAGTATTTGAACATCGGTATCTTTGAAGACATTATACTATCTCATCTTAAACCTTGGATTTGTCACCAAAGCTATAACTGCTCTTTTAGATTGCAGCTTAAAAATTTTATTAAACCATCTTTGTATACAGTGTGTTTCACTTCACACCTTCATACCCCTGTATCTTCCTTATTTATTTTCTGATCTCAAGTTTTGGTCAAGTATAAACTTTAAAAGAATTATTTATGCAATTTTTAAATACTTTTACTGCAACCACTTTTCTATTGCCATCGAGAATAAATACGAAAAATTGGAAAATTATAGTATGCCTAGTTTATCGAAAGAGGTCATTGTAGAAAAAGTTGCCCAGAATCACAGATTTAGTTGAAATTCAAATT
The DNA here is from genome assembly GCA_011009095.1 of Ignelater luminosus. Lineage (NCBI taxonomy): Eukaryota > Metazoa > Arthropoda > Insecta > Coleoptera > Elateridae > Ignelater > Ignelater luminosus. The sequence continues at coordinate 22,391 of VTPC01008514.1, forward strand.
CTGATCTAGAAATTTTGATTTCTTTTTCATAAATTAAGTATGAAATCTATCTAACATTTTACTAATTATAACAACTAAAATAATCTCAAAAAACCTAAGTTTTATCTGTTTTCATTGTACTTCCATCAAGTCTTATGCACTTCTCAATTCACTTTCTGTTATTAATAACTTTCCGCAAGTGTTATTCAGTTATTTCGTATTGTTATAGTATTATTAATTATTAAAAATCAAAATTTTCTGATCAAAATTTGGATTTCGGCTTTTCTTGTGATTCTAAGCAACTTTTTTAAATAACTTTTTTGCAAAATCGGGCTGTAACATAAAAGCTTGCGTTACAGTATTAACATGAACGAAAACTAGGAACGCTTGGTCCTAGGCCAGCTGAACTTAAGTTGGTAGCTTTTAGGTGTGGGGAAGTAGAGATTATACTCACAATAAAACACAGAAGTTTAAATCTAACCACAAATATATTAGTAATAAATAAAATTTATGTAATCAAAAATCTCAACAAACAAATCAGGAGTATATTTTCTATACTAATATGAAACTAGTAATCAACATGTAAATTGAAATTTATAAGAATAAGAATCATTAGTTATAAAATGACAAAGTTATTAAGCCTTAACTAATAAAAAAAATTATTAACAACGTCTAATAACACAATACTAAACCCAAGATTGCAAGTAGTTTAATAAGTCATAATTCATGACGTTGATTAAATCTCAAATTTTTAACAACAAGAAGGTTATTTTGAATACAAAAATAAAATTTAATGCAAAGAAAAATTGAATATTGACACAGAATAAATCCATGGTTAAGCTATAAAAATTCAAACAATTGTTAATCTAAACCCGTTCAAAAGCTATGTATTAAAAGGTTCAAGGAAAATAAATAAAATTTAAAGACTTACAGGAATTTCTAAAAACCTTACTAATTAATTTACAAAATTTGGAAAACACAGATTTGTAATTAACCCGAGTATAAGTCAAATTAAGTTAAAAAAAAAATATGTAGGGTCAAAGAATAATCAATGTAAGTTTCGGATAGTCATTGAAGTAAAAGATCTTACCATACATCTTCAAAAGCGGGTTTCGATCGGAAGCTACAGACTGTCAAAATAATCCTATGTAATAAAGTTAAAGAGTAACCTTTAAGTAAAATCCGAAAATTACATAGTCAAAAAAAATTTAACATGCAAAATCTTAAGATAGAATTACTTTAAAGCGCGGTAAAGTCAAATCAAATTAAAAGATGGTAATTAATTGCAATAATTACAAAAATTAATCATTAACTAATTTACCTTTGAAGGATTAAATCAATAAATATTATTTAATTAATCGAATGATAATAAAGTAGATGAACTTTTGGGTTGTAAATCAAGCAAAAAATCTCTTAGTATAGAGCCAAAAAAAATTATTCTATTGTTTTACTATGAAATCTGAGTACGATATCTTCTACATTAAGTGTCCCTGGACCCAATCTTATCTGGTCCAATAACAAGACGTGACAACGAATTCACTCCCAGCAATCACTGATACTGCGAAAGTACGGTATCTCCTGTTACCAACAGAGATCCAAGTAATTCACGCGAAGAATTCTTATATAATAATTATTACCAGAATTAAACCTTCCGGAATCTAATCAAAAAAACTGGAGACAAGGAACAACAATTAGAATTAAGGACACAAAGGATGCAAGAAATAAAGATAACTTACCCCTTTATAAAGGGTTTTTCTTTTCATTCGGAAGAATCGAAGTCACCTCAGCGGGTGGAAAAATCTGCGGGAAGACCGTGCACTGGTCGCGTCTCGATTCGTTTTGCCTCGCCAGGTTCTCAGCGTTCCCCCAGAATTCAGAAATTGTTAACCGGTCCATAAATTATCACTCAGCGAAAGAAGAAATTAACTAATTTTACAAAAAGAATGCAAGTTAGGATTTAAATACAAAACAATGACTAGCACGGTCCATGAGAACATAATAAAACAAGGATCTGCTTGAATAAGCGTGAAATAATTATAAATTATTAAACGGATAAAAAAACATAACGAGAAAAACAGTGGATCTCTACCCTGCTAACCCAAGGTTCTGGAGCTTAACTCCCTTTAAAGAAGCAACGTAATAAATTTGAGTGACAATTCTATAACATGAAAATTAAGCTGTAAAAGGAAATTTTATTTATACTTGGTGTTTCACAAATGCAGAGTGGTGAAACACCCCGTGGTTTAACATGTGACGGGAAGGTGACTAAAAAAGACCGTTACAGGGCGTTTTTGCTAACTTACAAGCCATGTATTGCGAGCTATAAGTTAATTTTACCGCCCGCTAATGGTAAGGAATAAAAAAATTTATTTCAAATTTTTATTAATAATAAATGTTTACAAAACTTCAATTTTTTTCAATTTTAAAATTTTGTTTACATGATGAATCTTAGCGACAGTAATAATAACAAAATAACCACTGCGTTTTTTTTAATTTTAAAAAATTAATCAATTTGCTTAAATTTTGCAATTTAACTTAGAAACTCGATTGCGCAAAAAACGTTGTAAGCATCCCGTGCGTTAGTACAACCGGTTTCGGGTAATACTGGGTACTTCGGGCTAAGCCCTCAGTCCCCAAACCTATTACCCTCAAATCGGTAAAACGTACTTACCGCCCTCGTTGCTTAAATAACTATTTTTGATAAACCTAGACCTACTGTACCTTTTCAATTTTTTGTAGATATTTTTCATTGCACAGTAAACTTATTCATAAATTGCACAAATAACTTTTTTCTAACACCTTATTCGAAAGTAGGCGTTTCTTTATTTATTTTGTTATGGAAACTAGATTTTACTTGACTAGCCAGAAAAATACTTTTTGCACGACCGCCTGTAAAGTTGGTGCTTTACAACTAGTTGTCCATGACAAAAGTTAACAATTATAAACATTTGCAATGAATTTCACGGATCGATGTTATAATGGCCGTATCGATGTCGTACGTTCCTATGATCTTGGTCAACTTCATTCTTTAATCCACCGTTAATGGTTTTTCTTTATTATTTTCTTTAAAATTCGGTCGTGCAAAAAATATTGTATATAACTCGAGTGTAAATTGCCGTTTTTGAACTCGTAAGGTCGTCAACTTTACACTCTTGTTATATAAATAACTATTACCTAACTAGTACGGTAAAGTTAAAAAAAATAAGTACACAGTTCAAGAAAACATTAATTTTTTCAAAAAAATTTCACAATTATTTTTTTATTATCTGTAATACTTATATGGAATGTACAATTTTCTGACAGAGTTTTCACTTTATTTTGCTTTCTCCATTCCATGAAAATATCACACTCTATATCATATCACTGCTTAGACTTTCTAGGTAATAAACTGGAAATAACAGGGCTGGCCTTGTTCACCAGTTCTGAAGGTATACATGAAAACTCTCCACTATCGTTTTCACTCCCTTATAAGAGGCTTGGCTCGTCTTGGAATTAGTCTGGTCGTCTAGTAAAGTATCACTTTCTTGACTAGTTACGTAAACTACTATTTTAAAGAGTAGTGTATTCGACCAAAGTTTGAAATCGATCAAAATATAAATAAGGAAGATACAAGGATGTGAAGGTGAAAATTGAAACACACTGTAGATTCTAAAATAGAATCTGGAGATTTAGATAGTTGTTTAATACCTACCAACGACTATACATATTTTTTTAGATCTTGTATAGATTTACATTATTACCTGGAAGAAAGTACCCTTAGCGTATATTTTGATTTTCTTGAAAAAAATCGAGTTTCCAAAAGTGGTTTCATGATTTTAATGTA